>CANXYC010580007.1:0-14489 GCA_948193065.1 Aleurites moluccanus | reverse complement strand
ATTTGGTGGAGAGGAAGAAGAAAATTGTGATATTTATCCATTAATTCAAAGTTTGATCCAATGGTTTAGGTTCCATTGTAATCTTTGTGAAACCTATCAATCCAACCATCCATTCTTCATACTATAATCCTATTGGCTAATACAAAGTCAACTTTAATAGGTTACACATGTATTTGCCATACCAAATCACAACTAAAGGCAATGATTCCATACAATTGAGCTTAGGTTAGCTAGATTGCAACCTACTCATCTAACCATCAAATTTAAAGTCATTTGATCCAACGGTCAGATTTAATCAAGCCTAAACTAATACCATATGGTTACACACACTTGATAACTCTATATTATAAAGGAAATGACCAAATTACCCTTAGTGCAACCGAAACACCGAAATCGCGTAACGTGCCGATACGAATTTTTCGACCGGAATTATTTCTTAAACTAATTCTCAAATAATTAAAATAAGCCCATTTTCAAGTCTTTAAATTATTTTCTCCTTTTAAATATGATATTTATTCCATAAAATTCCAACGGGCGAAAAATGATCATTTTGCCCCCAGTTCACCAAAAACTCAAAATTTGTCGATTAAGTCCTAGCAGCCTCTAAACCATTTCTATGCATAAAACTAATTCAAATAACATGCATAAATACCAATTACATGCATAAGTACATATTAACATCACAATATTAAGAAAATAAAATTCTCTCCCTGAAGATCTCTATGTAGATTTGGTTCGGCTAGGCTGAGGTGTTACACTAATAAACATCAAAGAATACCTTAAGAACATATTTGAATCAAAAGAATCACAAAATCAATTACTTAACAAAAGTTCTTTAAAAACTTCAAAGCTTTGATTCTTTGATTTTTTTTCTTATTTTTCCTTAGAATCTAAGGTTATATTTATGTTTAGGCTAATGGAATTAATATGTTTCTATCAAAAAATGGAAGAAAACTATAAGCTTTAATGGTGTTCAGTGGTGGTTGAACCATGGATGGCGGAAGAAAGAGAAAATGGTTGGTGAATATGATAAGGAAGATGAAGAATGATGAAGTAGTGGGAAAAATCTAACTTAAATATCAAAGGCATAATCTTATACATTAGGCTTATGATAGAAATGGTGAAACCTAGCAATGCAACCATCCATTTCTTCATTATTTCATCCAATGGTTAGATTTAGTAAAGCCTAAAATGATACCATAAGTGTGCATACACCATATAAGTCCATATTCCAAAGAAAAAGACCAAATTGCCCTTAGTTCAAATGAAACTCCTAAATTAAGCAGCTTGCCGAGAATTATTTTCTACCGGGTTTAATTCTCCAATAAAATTTCAAATAAATAAAATATCATCATTTTCATGTCCTAATATTCTTTTCTACCTTCAAATATCATGTTAATTTCCATAAAACTCGAAGAGGTGTGAAATGACCATTTTGCCCCCAGTTCACCAAAAACTCAATTTTTCCCGATTTCTTCCTAACAACCTTTAAACCACTTTTACACGTATGAAACTTCCTAAAACATGCATATACATTCAATTCAAGCATAAACATGCATTAACATGTAGCTTTCAAATAAAACAAACATTGTCTAGGTTTGCCCTTTAGAACTCAAATTCTAAGCCTTATCTAAAGTGTTACATTCTACCTCTTACAATTAAATTCGTCCTCGAATTTATTTAATGCAATAAGGTAGAACAGAAACCTGACTCATGAAATAAGGAGGGGTATTTGTGCCTCATCTCAGCTTAACTTTCCCAAGTATATTCCTCCATTGTTATATTTCTCCATAAGACTTTAACCATAGGAATGCTCTTATTGTGAAGCTGTCTGATCTGCTGATCAACTATTTTAACTGGTACCTCCTCATATGCTAAATATTCATTTAACTCTACATCTTGTAGCTGAAGAATATGGGATGGATCTAATACATATTTCCTCAACCTAGAAATATGAAAAACTGGATGCACATGTCCCATATTTGGAGGTAGTACCAATATGTAGGACGCATTTCCTACTCTGTCTAGAATCTCAAAAGGACTCATATATCTAGGTGACAACTTTTCTTTCTTTCCAAATCTCATAACTCCCTTCATTGGAGAAATTTTAAGGAACATATGATCACCTACACTAAACTGCACATCCTTTCTTTTAGGATCAACATAGCTCTTTTGTCTACTGAAGGCAGTTTTGATTCTTTCCTTAATTATGGGCACTTTTTCTATTGTATCTCTAATCAAATCAGAGCCCTCTAACTATTTTTCTCCAAGTTCTACCCAACATATAGGAGATCTGCACTTTCTTCCATACAGTGCTTTATATGGTGCCATATCAATAGTGGAGTGGTAACTGTTATTATATGCAAACTCTATCAATGGCAGATAGTGATCCTAGTTGCCCTTAGTCCATCACACAGAGTCTCAACATATCTTCTAAAGTCTGAATAGTCCTTTATGGATGACCATCTGTTTGTGGATGAAATGTAGCTTAGTACCCAATGCCTCCTAAAATTTCTGCCAAAATCTAAAAGTAAACTGAGTACCCCTATCAGAGATGATCACCAATGGCACACCATGCAGTCTAACAATCTTATCAACATATAGTTAGGCATACTGAACTGTTGTATAGGTGGTCTTTACTTCCAGAAAATGAGCTGATTTAGTCAAACGATCCACTATTACCCAAATAGAATCATAGCCTCTCTGTGTCTTTGGCAATCCAACCACAAAGTCCATAGTTACCTATTCCCATTTCCATTATGGTAGTTGAATCTCCTGAAGTAAACCAGATGGCTTCTGATGTTCCACCTTAACCTACTGACAGGCTAAACAAGTAGACACAAATTTAGCTAGTCCTCTTTCATATTAGGCCACTAATAATGCTTCTTCAGACCATGATACATTTTGTCACTCCAGGATGAATAGTGAATGGAGTATAATGGATCTCCTCCATAATCTGTCTTCTTAACTCATCACAGTCTGGTACACACAATCTGTCATTACATTTCAATACATTGTCCCTAACTGTAAATTCAGGAGCCTTACCTTCATTAACTAACTCCATAATCTTCATTAGCTGTGCATCTTTACTCTGGGAGTTCTTTATCTCATCTAATAACAATGGTTTAACCTGAAATTGTGCTATCAGCACCTGTTCCTACCCCTGTAATTCAAAATCCAGAGTTAAATCCTATTGCTACCAATTCCCTAAACTCATGCACTAGAGACTTTTCTATAACAGTCACATGTGCTAAACTACCCATAGATTTTCTGCTAAGTGCATCTGTTACTACATTAGCCTTCCCTGGGTGATACAAAATCTGACAATCATAATCTTTTAACAATTCAACCCATCATCTCTGTGTCAAATTTAGCTCTTTTTGTTGTAGTAAATACTGAAAACTCTTATGATCTGTATATATTTAACATTTCACCCCATAAAGATAATGTCTCCAAATCTTCAAAGCAAAGATTACTGCTACCATTTCCAAATCATGGGTAGGATAATTCACTTCGTGCTTTTTCAACTGTCGTGAAGCATAAGCAATTACTTTCCCATCCTACATCGGCACACATCCCAAGCCAATTCTAGATGCATCACAGTATATGGCAAATGTACCAATCTTTGTAGGTAGTGTCAACACTGGAGCAGTAGTCAAACAAGTCTTAAAGTCTAAAAACCTTTCTCACAATTTTCACTCCAATGAAATTTCTCTTGTTTCCGAGTCAACCTGGTTAATGGAGTAACTATATTTGAAATGTCTTTAACAAATCTCCGATAATATCCAGCTAATCCCACAAAACTCCTCACCTCAGTCATTATAATGGGTTGTGGCTAATTAGCTACTGCTTCCACCTTCTGAGGATCAATTTTGATACCATCTTTACTTATAACATGTCTAGAAATGCTACCTCAGTCAACCAGAAATCACATTTAGAAAATTTGGCATATAACTGACGCTTTCTCAAAATCTGCAATGTGATCCTAAGATGCTCTTCATATTCCTCTTTACTCCTAGAATAGATAAGAATATCATCAATGAAGACAATGATAAACTTATCCAAATAGGTCTTGAACACTCTGTTCATTAGATCCATAAAAGCTGCAGGTGCATTAGTTAGCCCAAATAGTAACACCAGAAATTCATAGTGTCCATATCTGGTTCTAAAAACAGTCTTTGAAATATGCTCCTTCTTAATCTTCAATTGATGGTACCCTGATCTCAAATCAATCTTGGAGAAGTAACAGGCTCCCTGTAACTGATCAAACAAATCATCTATCCTAGGTAATGGATATCTATTCTTCACTGTCACCTTATTCAGTTGTTTATAGTCAATGCACATCCACAGTGTCTCATCTTTCTTCTTTACAAATAATACTGGAGCTCCCCAAGGTGAACTACTGGGTCTGATAAACCCCTTGTCAAGCAGTTCCTGTAACTGTACCTTTAACTCCTTTAGTTCTGGTGGTGCCATTCTGTAGGGAGGAATGGATATCGGATTTATACCTGGATACACTTCAATTTCAAATTCTATCTCCCTTTCTGGTGGCAATCTAGGAAGATCTGCAGGAAAAACATCTGAAAATTCTTGTACTATTGGAATATGTTCTAACTCTTTACGTACCTTTGTAGTATCCATCACTGATGCCAAGTAAGCAATACACCCTTTCCTTAACAATCTCTGTGCCTGAATAGTTGAGATAAGCCCCGTCATTTTCTTATTTTTCTCTCCCTGAAAAATAAACTTTTCTTGCCCATCCAGTCTAAATTCTACTTGTTTCAAGGAACAATCAATAATAGCTTTATATGCAGTTAACCAGTCCATACCCAAAATCACATCAAACTCTAGTACTGGTAACTCAATCAAATATGCAAATAACTGTCCACCAGCTATCCTTATAGGACAACATCTATATCTATAACCCACAATTACATTTTCTCCCAATGGAGTAGCTACCTCTAATGGCGTCAATAGAGGTTCCCTAGCTAACCCTATTTTCCTAGCAAACACAGAAGACACAAAAGAGTGTGTGGCACCAGAATCAAATAATGTCTATGCCTCAATATCATAAATAGGAACCATACCTACTATAGTATCATGTAGTCCCTAGGCCTGCTGTGGAGCCATGACAAATACTCTCCCCTGACCTCGCCCTATTGGTGGCTGTGGTGCTGGCTGACCATGTCCTGCTGGTCTACCTCTACCAGCTCCTCCTCTACTCATCTGTACAGTAGGCTGAGATACTACTGAACCAGTTTGCTGTGGAGCTCTCATAGGACACTTCCTCAAATAATGGCCAAACTACCCACATTTAAAACATGTTCCTGTTCTGGCCCTACATTCACCAGCATGTCTCCTTCCACAGTGCTCACATTGAGGTCTCTCTGGAATCTGCTGTACTGGTCTGCTAGATCCTCTAGAATATGCTGGGGTAGGTGGTCTCATCCTTCCTCCTCTAGAAACATCCCTCCTCTGACTCTGTACTGAGGGTGTCTGATACTGCCTCTGAGTAGGCCTAACCATACCAGTCTGGGATGATCCTGCTCCATATCTAGGGAACTCTCCCCCTCTACTCCTCTTTCTTATGTCTTTCTCTGTCCTTTCCTCTTTATATTTGATGTCCATCTGTGCAACTGCATCAATTATTTGTCCCAGAGAAGTATACTGTCCAACTAACAATATGTTATGCAGTGAAGCATGCAGACCTCTCCTAAACCGACCAATCAAATCTGCCTCTATGGGTGTTATCTGTTTAGCATACTTGCTCAGTCTCCTGAAATCCCTAGCATAATCAATGATACTTTGATTTCCCTGTTTGAGCTGTTCAAATCTCATAATATTTCTGTCCCTAATTCTTGCTGGTAGAAATTCATCCATCAGCTTCTGTTTGAACTCTTCCCAGGTGATCAGGTCATTACCATGGATATTGGCATCAATATGCTCATCAAACTATATAGAGGCATCCCCTATAAATAACAAACCTACCTGTTCAATAATCCTGGCATCTAAACATGGTAGCTTTCTGACAACCCTATCTACCCTCTCAATGAAGTCACTAGGGTCTGTACCATACTCCCCAAAATAAGTGGGTAGCTATAACTTTAGGAACTCTGTAATACTAAAACCACCTTCAGGTATAATTCTACGGTTTCTTACCCTTCTTTGTTCAACCGGCACCCTCTCTGGTGCTGGTGGTGCCTCAGGCTATATAACAGGCTGAACAGGTGGTGGAGGTGGTTGTGGTACTGCAGCTGCCTGTGCTGTTATGTGTGCTTGTAACATTTGCATTATTTCTTGATTTCTCCTTAACATTTCCTGTCTAAAATCCTGCATTTCCTGTCTTAATGCAGTCTCACCAATACTACTCCCCTCTATACACTGCCCTAATCTAGGTGGCTCAAGACTAATCCTCCCTGCCTGTACAGAAGTATCAGTGCCTACCTCAGGCTCTCCACTATCTACCCTATGCTCAACCTCCATATTAGATATATCACCCCTATTCACACTTCTCAACATCTGCATATATTTAAATAAAATAACAATTCATATAGCATAAAGGAATATTCATACTATAGATTCGCAGAATTTCAAACAATGAGGATAACATCTAACTTAGATGATACACAAACTCCTATGTTCCTTAGTATATACTCTATTACTGTCATATAACATCATAGGCTTACTAAACCTTTAGCTCTGATACCAAATCTGTCACAGCCCAATTTTAGACCATGACGGTCCTAGGGTACGGGTAATGCCAAGATGACCAGTACCTCGAAGAACCCCTGCTTTTACTAAACTTAACTTTTACAAACTAATAATGTCATTAATAATCATTGCTTAACATGATATACATTTTAGGTGATAATTTTTTTTTCTAAAACATCATAAGATTCTTACAGGAAATTTGACAAAGTTTCCTTTATAACTCTAACTTAAGCTATTCGTAAGAAATAAAGATTACACTTCCAATTAAACATACATCCCTCTTTAACCTCCATTGAACAATCATAACTCAATAAACATTTCAAAATTTACAATCATATCTCATATGATATATGTACATCATTAACATTTTCATATCATACTTGGTTAATATTTTGATCACATTAAACATTAAACCCTTAGCCAATCCAAGCCCTATATACATTATATACCAAGGAACTTCTATACATAGGAGTAACCTCAATACATACATCTATAATCCAAGGTTGAAGGTAATATATCCAATGGATGACTGCCTCACCGAGGTCCTGAAAACATTTAACAACTGAGGGGTGAGTATAAGATTATACTCAGTGAATCAATATATATGAATATGCAATATTATTCATGAAAAGTCACATCTATCCATTAATGATCTGTAAGTAACCAATAACTGATAATGGTATGATGAAATACATATCATGAACTATAATGCATATAATATAATAGGATAACATATCATATCATATCATATCATAATATTGTGCTGTTACTTCACTTCTCTTCCTTCACATTTCCCTCCAATCACACCATTTCTAACCAATCACACTATGAGATAGGGAATGTCACCCTTCCTAGTAGAGGTCAGAGAATATATACATATATCTGTGTACACAGCCGATGGATTATTAACTATACCATCGAAGTAGTCTTGTTATAACATATTATATACAAATGTCTCATATAGCATGAATATATCAATATAAAGTCTCAAATATGACTTTAATGATGGTATATGATATCATAAGGATCAGAGAAACAATTTGGCTCAATGTGAAAATTTTGGTCTCCGGGGCCCAGTTACACCAATGCAGCTGATACCCCTAAATTACGAGTTTATTTCTCATTTTTCAGGCACTTTCTGGTTTGCCTTGAAATCAACATTTCCATGGCATTTTCTTTATACAAATGATAAATACATATATATAATAGGCAATTGATCTTGATTTGACATCAAAAAGCATTTCAAAATGAATTTATACAGAATCAAAGTTTAGGCAAGTTTTAGGCATTTTGGCAGCGCTGTTTTGGGTCATTTTAGCAAAACTACCCAAAAGTGGATCATTAATGGTTTTCAATCAAGGATATTATTTCATATGCATAAATGCATGACTTATGAATGAATAATGCATGAATCATATATATATAGACTCACCTCTAGCAAAAACTTTAAATATTTCTCCCAATAGGCCTAACCAGCCCGCGACTCGCTGTCAGTGGCTCTAGCTCGGGAAGATTCTCCTATATTAACCAAATCACTCCGATAAGACATATACTCAATACCTTATACATTAAAACACATAAAACACATACCAATGCACATCAATATGTATAAACACATATACTATATATTATAAACTCTATATCACACAATTGACACTTTCCATTCCTTTATGCATCAATTGCAAATCTATCATCATATTTCATTCAAATTTCATATATTTATCACTTATATACTATATTAAGAACTCATATACACTTAGTTAATCATTTCATATCAAACATACACCATAACTCACATATGCTTTCCAAGTACTTATATCAATCATCTTTTCCATATTTGAACTTATACATTTATATCATTTATACCATTAAACTATATTCAAACCTTACTTCTTCAATTGCATTAACCTAACACCTTAAACTAACAAAGTCAATATGATTCCACCTAAATGGAACTCATTCCTTTCATCCATTTTTCAACACCATTCAATTATACAACATAGATGTACACCAAATGCATAACATTCATCCATATATACCTATAAAACATCAAAGCACAATTCATCATCCAAGCACCTCAAAGTTTCGGTCCAAACATGATTTCCTTCAAATGATTTTCTTTCCATCAATTAACCACCAATTCATGTTAAACACATCAAATATATAAACACATCAAATACACATCATTCAAACCTTTTAAACCTATTAAACATCAAAATTCAATATCATTATACACCATCATCATTTCTGCCAAGACAAAGTTCCATTCAAATTGATTTTTTTCCATCATTTAACCATTAATTCATATCATACACATCAATTACAACTCATTTAAACCAAAAGATTCATCAAAACATCAATTTGATTCAAGTTCTTCCTATTAGGGTTTTATTCCAACTTTTTGAATTTCTTCCATCCAAAACATGTTTTGAACACTAATAAACATCAAAGAACACCTTAAGAACATATTTGAATCAAAAGAATCACAAAATCAATTACTTACCAAAAGTTCTTCAAAAATTTCAAAGCTTTGATTCTTTAATTTTTTTTTCTTGTTTTTCCTTAGAATCTAAGGTTATATTTATGTTTAGGCTAATGAAATTAATATGTTTCTATCAAAAAATGAAAGAAAACAATAAGTTATGGTGTAAATTCAAGGTGGTCATACCATACAAATGGAGGAGAGAGAAGTTGGCTGAAATTTTTGTCTAAGGAAGAAGAAGAATGGTGAAGAGGTGGGAAAAATCAAGCTTAAAAATCAATGGAATTATCCTATACATCAAGTTCATGGTACATATGGTGAATCCTAGCCATCCAACCATCCATTTCTTCATCTTTTCATCCAATGGTTAGATTTAGATGAGCTAACAAGGATTCCATAGGTTGCATACACTATATAACTCCATATTTCAAAGGGAAAGACCAAATTATCCTTAGTTCAAATGAAGCTCCTCAATCGAGCAGCTTGCCGGGAGTTATTTTATACAGGGTTTAATTCTCCAACAATTATTCATTTAAACATAATATCATCATTTTCATGTCCTAACATTATTTTCTACCTTCAAATATGCTATTTATTCCATAAAAACTCCAGGGGGTGTGAAATGACCATTTTGCCCCCAATTCACCAAAAATCTAAATTTACCTGATTTTGTCCTAACAGCCTTTAAACCACTTCCATACAGACAATTACTTCATATAACATGCATATCTATGAATTTCATGCATAAACACATAACATTCACAAGTTCAAATGAAAGAAAAAAATTTCCCCCTAAGTTCCCCTATTAAGGTTCAGGTTAGGTTTAGGTTGAGGTGTTACAAAAGAGTCCAACTTCAATTCCACCAAATGTTCAACCTTGAATCTAATATCATTTTGTCCATTGAAGCCTACGAAACATAATTTGCTCATACCTCTTGATAATTTGATTCAAATTCATATGAGCTTACCTAGCTAATAATTAATATTTTATTGTTACCATGCTCAATTTGTTATTTGAATCTTCCATTGAAATATTGATTGAATTGATGTGATTTCTCCTATATTATTAACAAGGAATTCAAGCCCGATTTTAACCATAATATTTATGTACCATAGACCCAATGACATGACAGAACTACCGTCCGACAGGGTAGTGGATAAATACTGTCGGCAATGTGCATATTATAATTTTATAACCCTAGCCAGGAAGGTTGAGGTCCTAGCTAGGAAGGTCTTATCAGTCTTATGTTAATATACGAGTTAAAGCTACTAATAATGTAGCTCATGATATCTGCATATGTATGAGGCTCTTTATCTGTTGTGTTATAATTACTCTTTATTGTACCTACCATTGACTATGAGACATGATATTAATTTATTGTTCTTTATTACCATTATACTTTGATGAGCATTTGGTGGATTATTTAACCTTTTGTTAAATATGTTGTGAATGATATTGTATTTACAGCTCACTGGGTAGAAATACTCACTCCTTTAGTTGTTTAACATTTTCAAGTCAGTAGTAGAATTAACGGTTCTAAGGTCTTATTCTTGTGCAAAGGAAATGAGTTATTTTATAATGTAAATATTCTAAAATACTCTTTTTGTTACTCTTTTATAGCTCCATGGTTAGATTAGAACTATTTTGTGGATTGTAATTAATAAACTTAGTAGTATGAATTAGAAAAATATTGTGTGTATAATATGATATATATTTATATATGCATGGCTTAATGTTAATATATAGGATAATGTGAATTGTGCTATGAATGTTATATAGTTGAATTGATATAGGATTTGAGCTATATAAGTAGTTAATGAATTTTATAGCAGGGGTTTTATGGGTATCGATGTAGGCGGATTTCACACCTTAGGACAGTCATATTCCATTTTTTTGGGACATAACAAAGTTGGTATCAGAGCTTAGGTTTAGGAGTATATTAGATAAGTATGAATTACTAGGATATAGGTAAAACCATGAAGCATAGGATTTCCATATTATCATTTGCAATATACGTTATTGTTGTGTTTAATCTGCATTATTCATTATATGACATATCTCGTGTTTCTTTCTTATAGTGATCAAGATGCCACCGAAAGGTAGACCACGTGGTAGACACTGAGGTAGAGGTCGGGGCAAAGTAGAGATACCAATAAAGGAACCAAAAGTTGCATCTAATGAGTCACTGATCTGAGAAGAGGTAGGTGAACCTCCACAGATTACAGAGACGGGTACAGGAGCCTGAAATGGTAGAACCTAGAGAGGAGAGGAATGTAGAAGCATTGATGAGAGAAATTCGAGCTTTAAGGAGGGAAAATAAGGAATTAAGAAAGGCAAGACAGGAACCCACACTAATACCAATTCCTCCACCTGCAGCAATACCCCCACATGTTCAACCTATAGATGCACCACTGGAACCAGCAACTAGACGGGAAAGGAGACGAGTCATAGATGAAGAGGGTGTAACTATGTTCAATTTTCACAAGTTGGGATTTTTGAAATGCAGAGGGAAGTCTATTGAGGATCCCAGTGAATGTTTGAAGCAAGTAGACAAAGTTGTTAGTAGACTGCCCTATTCAGATGCAAGGGCTATAGAGTTAGTGGGATTATTATTAAAGGAGAATGCATGGAGATGGTTTGTCACCCATATTAAAAATCAGTTGTATAATGAAGTACCCTCGACATGGGAACAATTTAGAAGAGCTTTAATGGATGAATTTCTGACAGTAGGAGTTCGGAGTAGTAGAATGGTTCAGTTTGAGCAATTGAGAGAGAGAGGCATGAGTGCATCAGATTATGCAAATGAGTTTATTTGGCTAAGTAAATATACTATTAGAATTGCTCTTACTAAAGTGGACTTGATTGACATATTTAGACGGGGTCTACATGCTTCACTCCACAGTGCATTAGTAACAGTGGAATTTACTTCTTTAACGAAGCTATTGATAAGGCAATTCAGATTGAGACCAAGTATAAGGAGGAAAGAGAACAAAGAGAACAAAGAAGAAAGAACAGAGGAGACAGACAACAGAAAAAAGGTGAGAGTAGTTCTCAATTCAGACCACCAGAGACAGGGGCTAGACCTAGTCAGAGTCAACCTACCGGAGGTCAGAGAAGATGGAAGAATAGAAACCTTGTTGAGTCTACTGCATCAGGATTTTCATACGGCACCACTAGATCTGCTCCACCAGCAACAAATATTCCTATATGTGTTACTTGTGGTATGAGACATAGTGAAGAATGCAGATTACAGACAGGAGCTTATCTTAAGGGTGGCCTGCAGGGTCATTTCATTAGAAATTACCCTATGTGGGGTGATAGGCCAGCTACTAGAGCAGCAACACAACCTACTGTGCAAATGGAATGGAATGACAATCGGGGTACTACAGGGAGAGGTAGAGGACAGAGCCAGAATCAGAGTGCTAGTCAACCCCCTATAGGACGTGGCCAGGGCAGAGTATTTGCAGTAAATCCACAAGAGGCACAAAAGTCCAATACTACGGTGATAGGTATGATTTCTATTCAGCATGAGCCTGCATTGGTATTGTTTGATTTGGGTACTACGCACTCATTTGTGTTACCCTACTTTGCAAATAAACTGGGTATAGAGAAACAGTTGATGCAAATACCTCTGGAAATAACCACTCTAAATGGTGAGAGCATAGATGTACAATATGAGTATAAGGAGTATGAAGTAGAGATAGAAGGTCGAAAATTATTAGTAGACCTTATAGAATTACCGGTGTTGGAACGTAACGTGATTTTAAGTATGGATTGGCTGAAGGAGTACCATGCAGTTATCGACTGTTATGAGAAAATGATAGAGTTTCAACCCGAAGGGCAAGAGAGATTTATATATCAGGGCGATCGATGTGATACACATACTAAGTTGATATCAGCTATTAGAGCCCGACAATTATTATAAAAGGATTGTATGGCATATTTAGCGAATGTGGTAGATATCACTGTAGCTCCTAAAGGGGTAGATTATATTCCAATTGTTAATAAGTTCCCCGATGTTTTTCCAGAGGATTTACCTGGATTACCACCAGAGAGGGAAATAGAGTTTGAAATTGATGTATACCCGGGTACTATTCAAATTTCAATACCCCCGTATCATATGGCTCCTTCGGACTTGAAGGAGTTAAAAGTGCAGCTATAGGAGTTGTTGGACAAGGGATTTATCCTACCAAGTAGTTCTCCTTGGGGCGCACCAATACTTTTCGTAAAGAAGAAAGATGGATCATATAACACCTGAGATTTCTTTTGCTTGTATGTATTTGTAATGATGTATATAAGATTGTTATGAAATGTTTATTTTGGAAGTGAGATTTGTTTGTTGTCATTTGAATTTTAGAGTTTGCATTTATGCTAAATTTTGTGAATTTATGTTCAAGGCTTTAAAGACAAATTTTGGGATATGTTGTAGCCTCATGTATCTAATTTAAGTGGAAGGAAGAATCGAGGCATTTAGACTTCTGTAGCTTAAGATAAAGCTGGTTTAGCATGTACTGCTGAAGTGAATTTTTTCAGCTTATGTCGTGAATAGTGCGCATGAACAATGCACATGAATAGTGCATATGAACAGTACATATGAATAGTATACATGAACAGTGCTTATGAATAGTTCTCATGAACACTGTTCATGAACAGTATGCATGAACAGTACATGTGAACAATGCGCGTGAACAGTAAACTCTAGATTTTTTGTCAGTAGCTTTTCTTCAAAACTTCATTTTTCTTTTTTTCTTCTTTTCTCTTCTTTTCCATTTCCTATTCCTCTCAACCATAAAGTCATTTTTTTTTCATTTCTAAGGTTTTAATACTTTAATTAAGCCTTATTAATGCTAGAAAATATAAATTAAGGACTATAATAGCATCAATTCAAGCCAAATTCTTCAAAAAATTTTTGAAGGAGAAAATAAGGTAATTTTCTCAAATCTTCTCTCAAGCTTGATTTAAGTTCTTTGTTAGTTAGAATAGTTATTTTTAAGTTGTGGATGATCTTTTATGAGTATTAATGGCTAATATTTTTGGTTAGATTTAGTAGTTATGAGGATTTATGATTTTTGGATGAATAATATTATGAATAGTAGATTTTTCCTATAACTATTATTCATCCTCTATTAATGGTTAAATTAATACTAGAATTTGTTTATATAGACTCTAAGGAGCTTAGAACTTATGGAGAATTATTTTATGTGATTGTTTTGAGAAAACCCTAAATTTTGGAATTTTGGAGATTTTTATTTAGGAGAAGAGAACTCAAGGAATTAAAGATTTTTTGGATTTGAG
>CANXYC010579920.1:0-15360 GCA_948193065.1 Aleurites moluccanus | reverse complement strand
ATGAGTGTGATCACAGTTTTCAGACCTTGAAATATTGCCTCACCAGTGCTCCAGTGTTGGCATTGGCAGTGGAGGGGGAGAAATTTACGATGTATTGTGATGCTTCATGGATTGGTCTGGGATGTGTACTGATGCAGATTGGTAGGGTAATTGCTTATGCTTCTTGTCAGTTAAAGAAGCATGAAGCAAATTATCTGACACATGATTTGGAGATGACAGCGGTGGTATTTGCCTTAAAGATTTGGAGACACTATTTGTATGGATCGAAATATGAGATATATACTAATCATAAGAGTCTATAGTATATATTTTAGCAGAAGGATCTGAATCTTAGGCAGCACAGATGGGTGGAGCTACTAAAGGATTATGACTGTGAGATCCTTTATCACCCGGGTAAAGCCAATATAGTGGTTGATGCTTTGAACAGGAAATCGATGGGCAATCTAGCTCATATTGTGATTGGCAGGAGGCCATTGATCCGAGAGATGAGGGATTTGACAGATTTGGGAGTGGAGTTAGATTTGGGTTCCCAAGATCGGAACCAGGCTCTGATGGCCAAATTTCAGGTGAAGTCACTGTTACTTGATGATATTAAAATGGCTCAGGACAAGGATCCTTATCTACTAAAGCTCAAGGGAGAGGTACAGAGTGGGAAGATGACAGAGTTTGTAGTAGAGGACGGGGCCTTAAAGTATGGGAAGTATATGTGTACCGGATTTTGATGGGCTACGAGATCAAATTATGAGAGAGGCTCACTACTCAGCATATAGTGTACATCCAGGGATTACCAAGATGTACCATGATATGAGAGATGTGTATTAGTGGCCTAGTATGAAGAGAGATATGGCTTAGTTTGTGTCTAAATGCTTAGCCTGTCAGCAGGTTAAGTTTGAGCATCAGAAGGCATCAAGGTTGCTTCAGGAGATAGAGTTGCCATAGTGGAAATAGGAGCAGGTTACTATGGATTTTGTAGTGGGTCTACCGAGGACTACCAGGGGTTATGAATCATATGGGTGTTTGTAGACCGTTTGACGAAATCTGCTTATTTTTTGGAGGTTCAGACCAGCTATACGACAGCTCAGTATGCACAGTTGTATGTGGATAAGATTGTACGACTTCATAGAGTTTCTTTGATGATTATTTCAGACAGGGGTACACAATTCACTTCTCGGTTCTGGCAGAAGTTTCAGGAGGCCATGGGTACTCAGTTACAGTTCAGTACTGCATTCCATCTGCAGACTGATGGGCAGTCCGACAGGACAATCCAAACTTTGGAGGATATGCTCATATTGTGTGTTCTAGATTTCAAAGGTAACTGGGATTACTATCTGCCATTGATTGAGTTTTCCTATAACAACAGTTTTCACTCTTCTATTAGTATGGCTCTATTTGAAGCACTATATGGTAGGAAGTGTAGATCTCCAGTG
Organism: Aleurites moluccanus; assembly: GCA_948193065.1. Taxonomy (NCBI): domain Eukaryota; kingdom Viridiplantae; phylum Streptophyta; class Magnoliopsida; order Malpighiales; family Euphorbiaceae; genus Aleurites; species Aleurites moluccanus. Next base: position 13,933 of record CANXYC010579920.1, on the reverse strand, counting down.
TGTTAGGTGGAGCCGGGAGAGAAGCAGCTAGAGGGGCCAGAGTTGATTAGAGAGACTATGGAAAAGGTGCCTATGATCAGAGATCGGATGAGGACTGCCTTCAGTAGGCAGAAGAGTTATGCTGATCTAAAGAGGAAGGATGTACATTTTGCATTTGGTGATCATGTCTTCCTTAACGTCTCACCGATGAGAGGTGTTATGAGATTTAGGAAGAGGGAAAAGTTATCTCCAAAGTTTATAGGCCTGTTCGATATTCTTGAGAAGATAGGTAATGTGGCCTATAGATTGGTTCTTCCACCTAGTATGAGTCACGTACATCCGGTTTTCCATATCTTGATGCCGAGGAAGTATGTGTCTGATCCATCACATATATTGGAGGTTCTGGATTTGGATCTTAGTCAGGACTTGTCATATGAGGAGCTTCCGCTAGAAATCATTGATCGACAGGTCAGATAGTTACGGAATAAGGAGATCCCGATGATGAAAGTGCTTTGGAGGAATCAGTCCATGGAGGAGTGCACTTGCGAGAGTGAGCAGGAGATGAGGAGCAGATATCCATTCCTATTCCAGCAGTGAGATATGTATCTATTTAAATTCGAGGACGAATTTAATTATAGGGGGAAGAATGTAATACCCTATAAATGCATAACAGGTTTTAGTGAATAAAGTTCACAGTATATAGATTAAAATCATCAAAATGACTAATGATAATTTTAGAAAATCAGTTAGAGCGAAAACGAGAAAAATTTTCGAAAATCGTCAGTACCGATATTGCTGCCAAAAAATAGCAGTACGGTCGACGGATGAATTTCCGAATTGGATTGAAGGTAAATGATAATGTATATTCATGTGTGAATACAGTAAAAATAAATATGAGAAAAGTAATTAAGAACACTAATAAAGTGAGCAATGACAAAATCGTAAATAAAGGGTACTTTAAGTGAATAGTAAAATTTCGGCAGTCTGAGTTTCAGAATGATTCTAAAACTATTTTTATTAATTAATATTAATAAAAATAAGATGTTTAAATATTCACATTGAATTTCAATTCCCCACGGAATTGTCGGAATAATTTACCGAGCGAAAAATGACCAAAAGCAAATTTCAGAAAATTGAAGGACCAAAAGTATAATTTGCCAATTTTGTCTTATTATAAAAGCAAGACTTAGAAATTTTTGGCTCAAATTTCTTCCCATTTCTTCTCCTTTTCCATGAGCATTTATCTCTTTTCCAATTGATTTCTTCCATTGATTTGTGAAAGAAAAGTGTAGAAAACCTAAAATTAAAACCATACAAACACTAATCTACCAAAATTAGCCATAGAAAATCAAGAAAAATTGAAAAACAAAGGAGGAGACATTTTGGCCATTTTAGGATTTTTGGGTAAGTTGATTCTTTGTTTGATTTTATGGTTTAATTAGGTTAAATTGATGATAATAGAAATAGGTAAATGGTTTAATTGCATCAATTGATGCATTAAATAATTTTCCCTAATTTTGAAACCCTAAAATGAAGTTGTGTAATTGGAAATTGAGTATATGAATTAGGATGTGTAAATTGGCTATAGAATAAGTTAATTGGATATTATTTGATGTTTAATTGATGTTCATTTCGTTGTAGAAAATTCGTTCAGAGGAAATCGTCGATTTTGGCCTAAACCGAGGATTTGAGGAATTTGGGTAGCAAATCTATTGTGCTTGGTAATTTGGAGTGCTAGTTGATTCTACACTATGCATCAAATTACTTGCCTAAATTGATAAAATGCCATTTGGAATCCAATTGTGGAGAATGCATCTTGGTCGAACCTATTTAGGGCAATTTGCCTAAAGTTTGTGCTTGATTTTTGACTTGTGTTTCCTTGCCTATTTGATTCAATTAATGAAGATTATTGAGTTGTGGTTGTTGCCTATAAATTGATTTCCATGTGATTGTTTGTTGATAATTAGGTCAATATCAATATTGCACCAAAACCATGCCGAAAAATCCGTAGGCGAACCATTTGAAGGCCACCGTCGCCAACGACAATGGCATGTCAATTGCGTCAACTTTTTGGCCGCAAATGACCAAATTATGTTTGTTCCCATTTTTGGTCATTAGACCTTTGATCATTATTTTATCAATTATTATTGATGTCTTATTGACTTTATGCTCATCCAATTGATTTCTGATGAGTTATTGATATTGCCGATGCAATTATTCTGATATGATATCTATCGATGTGTTTATCGTTTCTATTGACTCCAACTTTGTTTCATGTCTTTATTGATTTCCAAACTACTTGAATTGTCATTGATTAATTGATATTGAGCTTGTTGAGATGAAGGATACCATTATTTCATAATGGTGTCTATTGATAAGTTTCTTTCTAATATTAATCTTAATGTGGTATGACAGAACTATCGATCCGACAGGGTAGTGGGAAAATACTGTCGGCCTTGTGCACATTGTATTATTGGTGCCCTAGCTAGGAAGGGTTATAGTCCTGGCCATAAGACCTGATCAGTCTTATGTTACTGATATTGATATACTGGAGACTGTATGTTCACATATAGTTCATATTAATGATACTAGAGATTGTATAATTTCATATAATCAATCCCTTTATCTATATTTTCCTTATTGTACCGAGCCTATATGATATTCTTTGGCTTTACTGGCCATAGGACCTGATTAGTCTTATGCTCATTGATACTGGAGACCTACATGGTCCATACTGATTGACTGGAGATTGTATGATTTCTTTTCATACAGTCCATCCCATTATCTTTCTATATGTAACCTAGCCTATATGATATTCTTTGGCTTTACTGTACTCTGACATTCATATTGTATATTGTTATCTCATTGACTGATACTATTATTTATTTGATGCCTATTATTTATTGTGATGCATGTAAATTCACTGAGTATCATCTATACTCACCTTTTCATCGTTTACCCATTTCAGGAGAGGAGTAGGTTGCAGAATCCCATCTTCTGCCTTCCATGGATTTCTGCTACAGACCGTGATGTATATTTCTATTACATTATGTATTATTTTTTATGTTCATTATCTAGCTGCTCTATAGGTATGTATTGGGTTAGCTAGGAGATGAACATTGTATATCATCTGTTATATGTTATTATTCTGCGTTTCTGCTATTATCTAAGATAGTTTTTGTTTTTCCTAATAGATTACAGAGATGTCTAATAGCAGAGACTGAGACACCATGGAGGCTGAGGTTGCCTTCAATGAGTCCTTAGTGAGGGAGATTATTGTATCAGAGGGTCCGTCTCTATCCCGACAGACTTCAGAGGATTCAGAAAGGGGAGATGACCCTTAGAGAGTGGAGATGATAAGAGGTTTGATGGAGCTGAGGAGGGAGATGGCTGAGATTAGACGAGAGAGACAGCAGGCACAAGCACCACCTACTCCTGCAGTAGTACCTCCACCTGTAGTACCTGAGGTAGTGGCACTGGCTCCTGTGCAGCCAGTGAGGGGCTCCGAGGGAGCCAGTTGTACAGGGTGATAAGAGAGAGATTGAGGAGGGAGGAGTATCAATATTTAGCTTTCTTAAGCTAAACTTACCGGAGTTCAGAGGAGATAGGGGTACAAATCCAGTTGACTTTCTTGGAGGAGGTGGAGAAGGTAGTGAGGAGACTACCTTGTTCAGAGTTGAGATCAGTAGAGTTGGTAGGTTTGTTACTTAAGGATAAGGCCTGGACGTGGTTCTCGAGGCATATGGAGACCAGGCTATATGGAGAGCACCCACCTACTTGGGTAGAGTTTCAACAGGGTTTGATTGATGAGTTCATCACTGAGGGTGTGTGGACTCATAATTTGGTTAGATTTGAGCAGCTTGAGTAGGGGGACCGATCAGTAGAAGAGTATGCGGAGGAGTTTATCCTGCTAAGTAGATATGCTGCTCATATAGTACCTACCGAGGCAGATTTGATTAGTAGATTTCGGAGGGGTTTGCATGCTGCACTGCATAATGCCTTGTTAGCTACAGAGTTCACTTTTTTTACTACAGTGATAGACAAGGCTACTCAGATGAAGGAGAAATATAAAACTGAGAGGGCAAAGAGGGATCAGAAGAGGAAGGGTGGTCCAAGATCACAGCTGAGGAGGGGGGAGAGCAGCTCCCATCCTAGGCAGGCAGAGCCAATGCCCAGATTTGAGCAGAGATCTCCAGCCAGTAGTCAAAGGAGGCGATTACAGAGTAAGGGACAGCCAGTGGTTCAGTCAGCGCCTGCTTACTCTCAGGATTCTTCGAGACCAGTTACACAGGCACCCAACATTCCTGTTTATGGATTTTATGGTAGGAGACATCGAGGGGAGTATTGGAGATGGACTGGTGCATGTTTGAGGTGTGGCCAACAGGGCCATTATATTAACACTTGTCCAGTGAGGGCTGATCAACAGCCATCTGTCACAGTATCTCAGCCAGTGGTTTAGGCTAGTCAGAATCTAGGTAGAAAGGCTACCGCTAGAGGCAGAGGCAGGAGAGGACAGGCTCCCAGTGGCAATCAGGCTCCAGCTGGTAGGGGCCAGGGCAGGGTATTTACTGTCAACACTCAGGATGCCCAGAGATCAGACAATGTTGTCACTGGTACTATTTTGGTTCAGAATGAGATTTTTGATGCCTTATTCAATTCTGGTGCAACTCACTCTTTTGTGTCACCACATTTTGCACCCAAATTGAATAAGGAGAGGAGGTTATTAGATATGCCATTGACTATTGCTACTCCTATGGATGATTCTGTGGATGTTGATTATTTCTACCCTGATTGCATTGTTGAGATTGATGATCATATTTTACGTGCTGATTTGATTGAGTTGCCTGTGCTTGAGTTGGATGTGATTTTGGGTATCGATTGGTTAATGAGGCACCAGGCAGTGATATACTGTTATCAGAAGAGGGTTAGATTTCAGCCTGAGGGGCAACCGGAGTTTGAGTTTCAGGGTGATATTTGGGAGTTCCGGGTTAACCTGATATCTGCTATCCAGGGTAGGAGGATGATAGGGAAAGGTTGTTCAGCCTATTTGGCACATGTAGTGGATGTACATAAGTCTTCTATACAGTTGGATCAGATACCGGTGGTTCAGAAGTTCCCTGATGTATTTCCTGAGGAGTTGCCAGGATTGCCCCTGACAGGGAGATTAAGTTTGAGATAGAGGTGCATGCAGGCATAAACCCGATATCCATTTCCCCCATATAAAATGGCTCCAGCTGAACTAAAGGAATTGAAGATACAGTTACATGAGCTATTAGATAGAGGGTTCATCAGACCGAGCAGTTCTTCTTGGGGTGTATCGGTACTGTTTGTGAGAAAGAAAGATGGCTCATTGACGATGTGTATAGATTACAGACAGCTGAACAAAGTCATAGTGAAGAACAAGTATCTGTTGCCTCGGATAGATGATTTATTTGATCAGGTGCAGGGTGCCAGCCATTTTTCTAAGATTGATTTGAGGTTTGGGTATCATCAGTTGAAGATTAGGAGTGGTGATATACCCAAGACTGCTTTCAGAACCCGCTATGGTCATTATGAGTTTCTGGTAATACCATTCGGGTTGACCAATGCACTAGCGGCTTTCATGGATCTAATGAAAAGGGTGTTCAGGTTGTATTTGGATAAGTTTGTCATCATATTCATTGATGACATACTTATTTATTCTAGGAGTGAGGAGGAGCACAGGGAGCATCTGAGGATTGTGTTACAGACACTTCGGGAGCATCGGTTGTATGCTAAATTATCTAAGTGTCAGTTCTGGTTGACTGAGGTGTGCTTCCTTGGGCATGCTATATGTAAGGATGGGATTAAGGTGGATCCTCAGAAGATTGAGGTGGTAGCTAATTGGCCACAGCCTACCAGTGTTTCAGAGGTGCGCAGTTTTCTGGGTATGGCTGGATATTACAGGAGGTTTGTGAAGGATTTCTCCCATATTGCAACTCTATTGACTAGACTGATGAGGAAACATGAGCGGTATGTCCGGACGGATGAGTGTGAATGTAGCTTCCAGACTCTGAAGTATTGTCTTACCAGTGTTCCAGTATTAGCATTACCAGTTGAGGGAGAGAAATTTACAGTATATTGCGATGCTTCCCAGATTGGCCTAGGGTGTGTACTGATATAGATGGGTAGGGTAATTGCTTATGCTTCTCGTCAGTTAAAGAAGCATGAAGCAAATTATCAGACTCATGATTTGGAAATGGCAGCTGTTATATTTTCCTTGAAGATTTGGAGACATTATCTGTATGGGTCGAAATGTGAGATATAAACTGATCATAAGAGCCTATAGTATATATTTCAGCAGAAAGATATGAATCTGACGCAGCGCAGATGGATAGAGCTTCTAAAGGATTATGACTGTGAAATTCTTTATCACCCAGGGAAGGCTAATGTAGTGGCGGATGCTTTGAGCAGGAAATCGATGGGTAGTCTTGCTCATATTGTGATTGGCAGGAGGCCATTGATCAGACAGATGAGAGAGCTAGTAGATTTGGGGGTAGAGTTGGAGTTGGGATCCCAGGATCAGAACCAGCCTCTGATAGCCCAATTTCGGGCGAAGTCACTATTGATTGATGATATTAAAGTGGCTCAGGAAAGGGATCCTTATCTACTGAAGCTCAAGGGAGCTATACAGAGTGGTCGGATGACAGAGTTTACAGTGGAGGATGTGATATTGAGATGTGGGAAACGTTTATGTGTATCGGATTTTGATGGGCTACGGGATCGGATTATGAGAGAGGCTCACTATTCTGCATATAGTGTATATCCAGGGATTACCAAGATGTACCATGATCTGAGGGATGTGTATTGGTGGCCAGGGATGAAGAGAGATATAGCTCAGTTTGTATCAAAATGCTTAGCCTATCAACAGATTAAGTTCGAGCATCAGGGCTACTTCAGGAGATAGAGTTGCCAGAGTGAAAATGGGAGCAGGTTACCATGGATTTTATAGTTGGTCTACCAAGGACTTCGAGGGGATATGATTCTATATGGGTGATTATCGATTGATTGATGAAGTTTACTCATTTTCTGGAGGTTAAGACCAGCTATATGGCAGCTCAGTATGCACAGTTATATGTGGATAAGATTGTGCGTCTTCATGGAGTTCCTTTGGTGTTCATATCTGACAGGGGTACACAGTTCACATCTCAGTTTTGGCAGAAATTTCAAGAGGCTATGGGTACCCAGTTACGGTTTAGTACTGCTTTTCATCCGCAGAATGATGGGCAGTCGGAGAGGACGATCCAGACTTTGGAGGATATGCTCAGATTGTGTATTTTGGATTTTAAGGGTAACTGGGATTATTATCTGTCATTGATTGAGTTCTCCTACAATAACAGTTATCACACTTCTATTGGTATGGCTCTATTTGAAGTACTATATGGTAGGAAGTACAAATCTTAAGGGACCAGAATTGATCAGAGAGACTATGAAAAAGGTTCCTATGATCAGAGAGCGGATGAGGACTGCCTTTAGCAGGCAAAAGAGTTATGCTGATCCGAAGAGGAAGGATGTACAATTTTTAGTTGGTGATCATGTCTTCCTAAAGGTCTCACCGATGAGAGGAGTGATGCGATTTGGGAAGAGGGGTAAACTGTCACCAAGGTTTATAGGCCCATTTGAGATACTTGAGCGGATTGGCAGTGTGGCCTATAGATTGGCTCTTCCACCCAGTATGAGCCACGTACATCCAATCTTCCACATATCGATGCTGCAAAAATATATGTTGGATCTATCACACATTTTAGAGGTTTAGGATGTGGATCTCAGTGATGATTTGTCTTATGAGGAGCTACCTGTGGAGATTGTTGATCGACAGGTCAGAAAGCTTCAGAACAAAGAGATCCAGATGGTCAAAGTGCTATGGAGGAACCAGACGATGGAGGAGTGCACTTGGGAGAGTGAGCAAGAAATGAGGAGCAGATATCCATCCTTGTTTCAGCACTGAGATATGTTTTATTTAAATTCGAGGACGAATTTATTTGTAGGGGGTAGAATGTAATACCCTAGAAAGTTATAGCATGTATGCATGAATTAATTCTCAATATGTGATCCATTAGTCTTAAAATGATGGGAAATAATTTTAGAGACACAGTTAGAAAGCAAACTTGACACTTTTCTGGAAAGCCGCGGTGTCAGGAACACTGTCGAGAAATTAGCAATCCGGTCAACGGAAGAATTTCTGAAGTTGATCTGGGGGTAAAAGATGACCATAATTTATGTGTAATTTTAGTAAAAAGAAAGAAGTGAAAATCATTTAGGAACACTGAAAAAGTATGTAATGGCATTTTTATAAATAAATAGAAATTCAAGATGAATAGTGGAAAGTGGTCAGTCGGGGTTACAAATAACTCCAGAACCATCTTTATAAATAAGTATAAAATAAAATAAGCCTATTCAGTCCCCACTCTAATATCTAAATCCTGACAGAATAAATTACAGAGGATTTAAGGACCAAAGTGTAATGGATGAGAATTGGGGGATTTAGTTGCAATTGTGCAAATTGATTTTCTTTATATTTTTGCCTTCGCCATTTTTGTTCTTCATTTTCTCCTTTCTTCCTCACTTGGCCGAAACCCATTCCATGCTTCTACCTCCATTTTTCTTCATCAATTCTTAACCAAATCCATTGAAATTTGATAGAAAAGTTGATTTTCACTTAGCTCTCTTCATTTCCATCCATAATTTGAAGATTGGAGCAAAGGATTTGGAGGAATAATTCAAGGAGTGATTTGGCCACTTTGGTACTCTTGAGGTAAGGAATGATTTTGTTTAGTTTGAATGATTATTTAGATGTTATTTAGGTTGAATTAGATGGGTTTATGATTATTTTGCTTCAATTGTTACTAATTTAATGAAATTCCCAAATTAGTTTGGTAAATTGAAGTTGTAAGATATGATATGTTGAATTAGAGTTAAGTTTTATTAATTGATGTTAGAAATGGTTAATTGGATGTGTTTAGGTAACTAATTGATGGATTAATTGATGTAGAATTGGAGATTGATCAAACTTGATTTTCAAAGTAAACTATTTTGGGCTATTTGCTGGACTTAGTGGAATTGGCTTGTGTAAATGCTAATTGGAGGCTTAGGTGAGTTTACATTGCATCATTTAACATGTATAATTGATTGAAATGTTGTTTGGAAACCTTTGGCAAAAACCCTACCTTGGCTGAACCTATTATACTATTCATATGCCTATGTTTTGCTTGGTTTTTCTTTGATATTCCTTAGCCAATTTGATCCATTTTACCATTGTTTAATTGTGTTTCTTTGATACCTATACTTTTTTTGCCAATGTGACTTTGTGTTTGTTGAATTGGGCAAGTCAAATTTGCCACCAAACCTAACCTATTGGCTTGCCATTGTATGCCCACTAAGTGTTCGATGAAATGCCTAGTTCATTTGCCATTGGCCTATTGGTTTGTATGCTATAGGCCTACCAATTGAATGCCACTGTCGTCAGCAACGTTGGCATGCCAATTGACCTTCCGTTTTTCGCTACCGAACCAATTTTTATTTTATGTCCTTTCTTATTGTTAAACCATATATCATTGATTGTACATTGTATATGACATTGCCATTGACTATATTGATTACTGTACTGATTGATACCGAACTGATTGTTATTAGATTAACTGATATCTAAATGCCATGGTTGCTTATGGTATCCCTTGTTATTGACCCTGATATGGTTTGGCAGAGCTACCGATCCGACAGGGTAGTGGGAAAATATTGTCGGCGATGTGCACATTGTATTACTGATACCCTAGCTAGGAGGGGTTATAGTCCTGGCCATAGGGCCTGATCAGCCTTATGCTCATTGATACTGGAGACCTACATGGTCCATACTGATTGACTGGAGATTGTATGATTTCTTTTCATACAGTCCATCCCATTATCTATCTTTCCATATTTAACCTAGCCTATATGATATTCTTTGGCTTTACTGTACCCTGATATTCATATTGTATACTATTATCTCATTGACTGATACCATTATTTATTTGATGCCTATTGTTTATCATGATGCATGTAAATTCATTAAGTATCATCTATACTCACCTTTTCATTGTTTACCCATTCTAGGAGAGGAGTAGGTTGCAGAATCCTGTCTTTTGGCTTCCGTAGATTTCTGCTACAGACCATTTTATATATATTTCTATTACATTCTGTATTATTTTTTATGTTCATTATCTAGCTTCTCCATGGGTATGTATTGGGTTAGCTAGGAGATGAACATTGTATATGATATATTGATGATGATATTTTGAGTTATATGATGGTATTGCGATATGATATGTGAATGTACAGCCAATTGCAGGATGATTATAGAATACATGACAGGTTGACAGAATGGATGGTAACTAATAAATATGGATATTATATTAAGATTTATAGATGATGCATGTGATATTGGGTTCTATGGGTATCGGTCTCTATTGACATCTCCCGTGCCTTAGGACCGTCGCGGCTCAGGAAACCGGATCGTGATTTTTAAGTAATGCCACAACGAAAAAAATAATGGGTACTACCTATATAACGACGATTGCTAATTTTTACGGTACTCAGCTTTCGGAGTTTGGATTAGTTCCTAAACGGGGGGTGAAAACCATTGATTTGTCAGTTTGCTTGAAGATGGGTTTATATGCAATCGGGCATGATGGAGCATATCATTTGGTCGATTTAGAAGGGAATTTAATTCCCCGAACCACACCTATGCCACACGGTACACCTATCATCAACCAACCCCAAGAAGAGGAGGAATCAGAGGCTGAGGAAAGACCATAAACAGAGGAAAGACCACAAACAGAGGAAGGGACTTCATCGGCGCGACCACAGACAGGTTACGATCGATTAGAGCATTTCATAGCCGAACGGTTCCAATAAATGGAGGATCGAATGATAGACCTTCGAATTCACTTCGACCGACGCCTCGACCGCATCCAGCAACACTTGAATTTGCCACCACAACTCCCATTGTGATTTTAGTTTTAGATTGTTTTCATTTAATTTTGACATTGGGGACAATGTCCATTTTAAGTGCGGGGGCATTTTATCCTTATTGTATTAATTTTCTTGTTATGTTATATTTTGTATTTTACTTTTAATTATTTTTATTATTTTGCTTTTAATTGTTTTGATTTAATTGTCTATATTTATCCATTTGTATAAAAAATTATTCAAAAAATATAAAAAACATAAAATAAAAAAAATAAAATAATAATAATAATAAATAAATAAATAAATAATCAGGATAGATAAAAGTTTTTTAGGAGTTTTAGATTATCTAGATAACTTTTAGCAGAGTTTTTAGGACTATTTATTTAGATAGAATTTTAGAATTAGAATTAGATTTAAATTCCAATTTTAATTTCAATTAAGATTAGCCTTTATCTTTAAATTGAGAAGTTAGAAATAATTTGTACCTCCTTCAATCTATTTAAAAGGAAATTAAGGTTCAGGATGTTAAATCATCCCTATTCCTCACTCTTCTTTTTATAAAAATGGTGAGAACTAGATTCACCACTTTCAAGAAAGTTAATATGTCCTGCAAACAAGTTGAGAGTGTAACCCCTAAAAAGAAAAGTTCAAGAAAAGGAAAAAAAAAATTACCTTCTAAAGCCCCTGAACTTTCTATAGCAGATGTTATTAAATTTTGCCGTGAGCAGTTTGACTTATTAAAAGCTTCTTGGTAATCTGAGTTGGCACTAGTTAAGAAAGATACTGTTAAAATAAAAAGGCATATGAGGGATCATTGGAGAGGGGAAGGTAAGGGCACAAAACGAATTATTGAATTTATGGATCTTTTGTCTGACTCTGAGGACAAACCATTTGATGATAAATTTAAGGGCACAAGACGAATTATTGAATTTATGTATCTTTTGTCTGACTCTGAGGACAAACCATTTGATGATGGATTTAACCTGGAAGAGGATCCTGATCTGGACCAAAATTAGATGCTAAGGAGGAGAATCCTGAAGAGGATCCAGAGATGGATCCTGAGGGGAATTCAGAAAAATCAACCCAATTTTCTTCTTCTTAAATTTATTTAGATATTAGGACTAGATTTTTCTTTTTAAGTTTTTAATTTTTATGTCTTTAATAATTTTCCTTTAAATTTGAATCAATAAAATTTTTAGTTTTCTTAAAATCATTTGCGTGAAATTTATGTTAGAATTATTTTTTATGTTTCTAAACCTCAATTTTTTCTTATAAATTAGATTTAGTTGTCTATAATTTTTTTATGCTTTTAAAGAGTAATTTAAGTTTAGTGCATCCTTAATCTAAAATTTTTAGAATTAGTCATGAGGAGAATCAAGTAATGAATCCAACAATATAAATTAAATTTTTTTGAGAATTTGGCCTAAGCATGATAGTAAGGGAATTCTAAAAAAATAAAAAAGAAAAAGAAGAAGAAGAAGAAGAAGAAGAAGAAGAAGAAAGAGCTGTATTGCTTATGAATAAAAAAAATCCTGAAAATTCTCGCATCAATGCCAAAGGTATATGCCAAGCGAAGCTAAAAAGTAATTTGGTGATTGATTCTGCTCCTGTTTTCATTTGAATGAAAATTTTAGTGGAGTAGAAAGGATAGGGATATGAATATTTCTTTAATTTAAAAAAATATAATGAAAAAAAGAATTCCTCTACTACCAGTTTTTGTGAAACTCGAGAAAATAATATATTTTAAAAGCTGGAGTTGTGAAAAATATTTTCTTTATGAAAAATTCTATTATTTTTAGCTTCTGCATGTATTGTAACTCAAAAAAAAATGAGAAACAAATTTGAATTTGGGCTACTTTAAGTTTAATTATAATTAAAAATTTTGTTCTTAGAAACTTTAATTCTTTGATGATTTTTGCATTCGATTGGAAATCTCTTTAAATTTACTTGAGGACAAGCAAATGTTTAAGTGTGGGAGAATTTGTTAGGCATTAAAATTGAGTGTTTTTATTAGTATTTTAGGTATCATTTTGTAGTTAATTAATTAAATTTTTGTATAAATTAGATTAATTTTAATATAGTTTTAAATTTCAATTTGAAATAAAGATTTAGCAATATTTTGATAGATTTGATAGGATTTAAATTTGATTTTGTATAATATTTTTAATTTAAATTTGATTAGATTTATGATTTTGGTTATGATTTTATTTTTGAATAATTATTTTTATTTGATTTGATTTTGTTTTGAAGGTTTGAAAATTGAAATTTTGGATTTTCAGTTGGAAAAAAATCATCATGGGATGAAATACCGGTCACCCGGTATTCGGAGAAGAAGAACCGGTATTTGAAGTATAAATACAACCTAAGAAACAGTAGCAAATACCGAGTACTCGGTATTTTGCCACTGTACCCAGTATTTCGCTGACTACCCGGTATTTCGCCAAATACGTGAAATATCTGTACCCGGTATTTTGAGTCATGTACCCAGTATTTCATGTACCTACCTGGTATTTTGCTCTGCCCTCAGAAATATAATCTATAAAAAGGCAACCAAGGCTTGGGAAATATATATTTCACTCTTGGGAGCTAAGGAGACTTAAAGGAGGCTAGAGAAAAGAATTTTTTAAGCTTTAAGATTGTAATATCTGCCATTTTTGAAGTGTCATTATCAATTTTATTTTGTTTGGAGAATTTTAAAAAATTTAATGAGAAGTTTGAAAATCTCAGAAATTTTGCTTTGACTGCAGCTGAATTCAGTATTGGCCATTACTTGCTCTTAAAGCCATATTTGGGTAAAGTGTAAAATATGAAAGTTGTTAATTTATGTTTTAGCTATAATTCTGCAAAATATTTTGATAAGATTCTGAGTATGTGATAAGTTGTGTCTATTTGAGCAAGGCTGGTTCGAATGAGAACTCCTGCAAGGATGCAGTGTGTGTTTGTAATTTCTGGGAATGACTGAGGCAGAATTTGTTGAAGTTGTAAACATGAA
>CANXYC010579632.1:0-31110 GCA_948193065.1 Aleurites moluccanus | reverse complement strand
ATATAATTTAGAGAGAGAGATATATATATATATATATATATATATATATATATATATATATATATATATATATATATATATATATATATGTCCCTATAACTTCTCTATCTAATTGCAAAATTCTCAAAAGAAATGAGATATTTAGTGAAAAGAAAGATGAGATAATTTAGCCAAAAGAACATTATGAAAGCAATTAATCTTCAAGATGGTGAGAATAAGAAACAACTTAAAGATGCAGGTTTCTAAGAAAATTCATAGATTCAATAACCATTTTTATCATGGGGAAGCATATCCGAGTCATCATTGTTTATGCATATAAGTGCGCACCACAACCTTAGTAAAAATTTAAGCCTTTAAGATGTTTTGAAGCATCAACTTGAAGGTTTATGATTCTCACAAGACCTGAGGAATCTTTCTTTTTCATATTTGTAATCAAATTTGTTTATTTTTTTTTTTTTACTCTTTTGCACTAATTTTTACCTAACGTGCCCTTTTGGGTAACTTAGCAAGCTTCTCTCTTTCTTTTCTTTTCTTTATACTCTAACTTTTACCTAAGCTGCCATTTTGATTTTCAATTTAGTGAGCTTTTCTTTTTCTTCTTCATTTTCCTTTTCTTTTCTTTCTTTTTTCTTTATTTCAAATTTGGTTATTCGATGAACATAAGGATGCTTCTTTTAAAAATATGCAAAGGCAAAATGGGATCCTTTTCACAAGACAAGTATTATACTAGCTTGATGCAACTTTATTTATCTAATAAGAGTATAACAAAATTTTCTTGACTTTATATTTATTAGCATGATGCAACTTCATTCAACTAATAAGAGTATAACAATATTTGCTTGACTTCACATTTGTTATTGATTGAGCCTTTCAGGTTTTCCAACCAAATATTTTATCTCAACTTTCTTAACTTTTGCCTAGATAGACTTCTTAAGATTTTCTACCTAGTAGAAATATTTGCTTTCTTCTTAAAATGGACTTTAACTTATCTTTGAGTAACATTCTTTTTTCAACTTTTTATGACTTTTGTGAAAGAAAAACTGATGTGGTCTTGAAGGTATTGATCATAGAGATGTAATGTTATAGGAATAAATGGATCTTTTGGATAATCCTCCCCTATTTTAATTCTTCAAAATTCACCAAGCCATTCTAATCCTTTTGAATTGTTATTCAAGCTTTCGTGTTAAGCTTATAAAGTCCATCACAAATTTCACTTCATCCTTTAGGTAATCTAGATCCAAATCATGTATAGCTTCTCTAAACATAGGCCAAACTTAATCTCATCATTTTGCCCCCATGTTTTCAATGATTTTGTCAGACTAGGAATTGCTCCCAATTTATGGTTGTAAGGATCGATGGCAGTTTTTAGGAACCTGGCCTTAGTCTACTATAGATAGATGCTCCCAAGTTTCTTACTTTTATTTCTTTTTTTTTTCAATACTTCTCACCTCAAATATAAAGTCATGCAACTGAGGTACACTTATTAATTAAATGAATTTTCTTGAAACTAAAACAAAACAAGCTCATAAAAAAAATGATTCAACTTGTAAATGGTATTGCTAAAGAAAACATCCAAGTGCATAAAATTAAGGTCCAATGCATGAAAGAAAGAAGTTCATTTTTAGAATGCAATAGCCAAATTTATAATTTTTCTTCTTTCCAATAATCTAATCCCTCAACATTGAAGCTTGGTTGATTCTACTCAGGATAACAATTTTTTTTTTAGCTTCAATAAGATCTTATATTGCATGCCTTAAATGAGCACATTGATTAGTATGGTGACCCTTCGACTAATGGAAGTAACAATAAACCTTATGACTAAACCTTTGAGGCATAGGATTTGGTATTGACTTAAGACTCAAAAGTTGTAATAACCCTTTCATTTTTATCTCTTGAAACATTTCAGACAATGGTCGATACAAATGCGATAATTTCATATTTCGGCTCAAAAAGTCCACATTAGATACTTTAACATCATGTGACTCCACATCATTTCAAAGATCAGAGTAGCTATCATCATTTTGGTAGTTTTCTTATTTTTATCATATAACATGTCTTCCACTTTGATTCTAGTTTCATAAAATTGCCCAAAACTGGATAGAGGTATGTAGCATAACTTCTCATAAATATCAAGAAGAGTGCCTTTCACACATTTTTCGATTTGGTACTTAATATCAGGCCTAGATTTTGTGTGGCCTTTTGTCTCCATCTAGTTAAGTACTCAAAAATGTTTCATTGTACTTTTGGTGAATGGTTTCCAAATCTCACAAAGTAACATCAATTTGTATGTTATAGAAATACTGTTTGAAGAAACTTTCGGCCAGCTCTTTCCAATTCATCATAACCTTTTTTTCCAAATTATAATACCATTGGACATCAGCTTCATTTAAAGACTAGACAAAGAACTTGACGATTTGAGCCTTAGACAATCCAGTGATTCCTATAGTAGTGACATATTGCCTTAAGTGCAACCTTGTATCACCACATTAATTTTTTGCAAACCTGGCATTTTAAACCTTGAAGGAAGGTTCTCATAGGTAGTGATGTCTAGTTCTTCCATGTCATAAGACCCTTCAAACCCATTACTCTTAAGTGTAATTTGCATTTTATCAATTTGCTTAGCTAATGCCTTATGCTTATCAGTTTGAGAAGATTCTAAGGGCGCCTTTATGATCACCTTTACCTTAGTCTCATGGGTTTCTTTAAGTTGATGGTCAGATACATCATAAGACCTTTTTTTTTTTTTTTTTTATCGCGGATAGACTTACTATTAGAAGTAGGTCCCTTAATGCCATTTGTGTCCCCTTTTGTATTCAAAATCTTTCTAATTGTTTCCTTTATATAATCATTCTCAGGATGATGTTTTCAAATGTGTCTCCCAACTATTGATTGCATAAGTTTCAATTAACCTTCTTCTCTTTTTCCTAAGATTGATTTGAAAAGGATAGTTTCCTCTTTAGGACAATGGTAGTTGTGGTGTCTTTTGCGGCTATGGTTTGGATTTGAACCTAAGGTATATGGTAAGGATTAACCAAACCGAGGAAAGGAGTCGCCACTCGATTAAAGGTGTAACCGAGACTATAAATGCAGTGCATTTCCTTCCTCTAGGAAATGAGTGACAATTTTATCCCTGGCTAAGTACTAGGCCGCCTTATTTAGAGATTCAGGTAAGGAAACTGGGTATGGATTGGGGAAGGTGTTAGGAACCCTAGCCCGCCTAGCCATTGGCCAACCTCCTTATTTAGCTAGAAGTTATAAGTGAACTAAACTTAGATATAACATTGAAAGAAACAAACTACAAGCCAAAAAGTAAGTTCTATTATGGCACATGCTCGACCATACCATAAATTAGACCAAACATAATTCCTAAGATAGATTGGAGGAGTAATAAGTGGTCTCACTAAAATCAACCTTCTTAGACAAAATTATACAAGGTCTAGTAAATTAAACAATCTCACAAGGCCAAGTCTAAAGATTTCCTAAAATGTTTATGTTCATTGCACTACATCTATTCACACTATACCTAAAGAAATGGAAGGAGAAATATACCATCTAGTCTTAACAAGATATTCACATAATCATATAAACATTCAATATCTTAAAAGTAAAGAAATAACAAGAAAGGAAATTGAATTGCATAATCTAATGCATTAAATGAAACATGTGCACCTTGGACTTTGCCTTTTAGGGCCTTAATGCATTTTAGACCCTTTTACCTTTCATGCATGCTTAGGCCTTACAATCCTTATGTTATTTATTTTACTTTATTCCTATATGGTTAGCTCATACAACACAAATGTATACACAACATACTTTGCAAAATAGCATACTTCCTTCTAATCATATCAAAAATCAAGTTTATCATATGCATGGTGCAAAACATATAAGCATGACACTTTAACCATTTGATTAATATACAAGTGACCAAAACTCATCAAGATTACAATGTATACATCAAATTATTCACAAGTTAAACCATTTTTTATAACTAACCTAAACATGACATGCTAACTTACAAGAGGCATATTGTATTGTATGGCAACAAAGTGTGTGTTTAACCAATCATGCTTTACTCATTTTAAGTCCATGCTTAAATTATTCATTCATGGCATTATGTCAATCTTAAAAATCATTCAACCATGTATTCAATCATGCCATATTGTCACATAATACAAAGCATACCAATTTTCAAGCTAATAACCTAAAATATGCACTATAGCACTTTTACTCCTAGTATAATTATGAATTAATAAAAACTATAATATAGTCATTCATCCTAAGTTTCATGCATCTATTCATAGCATATAGACATTCATATACAATTAGAAGCATCAAATAGACATAAAAAATAAAGAAAAAAAGCTAAGGAGACAAGCAAGTGCCTCTATGGCATAAGAAATGCCCCAATGGCAAACACAGGGCTGTGTGGCCCTTTTTAGTCCTACGCGGGACAGGGAAAGGCTGTGTGGCCCTTCCCAAGGGCTATATGGCCCTTCTGACTGACTTCGATTCCTACCCGATTCAAAATCATTTTTTGCATGTTCTAAGAGTGATTTTTGATTCTTTTTCATCCTAAATGGTTCAAAAACTTAATCCTAATGATCCTAAGTATTTTAAACTTAAACAGAATAATTTTTAAACAAAGAAAAGAATAATAAATAGTAGCTAAAAATAAAAATATAAGTTTCATGAAAAAGAGACCGAAGCATGCTTTTTAGGTTCTTTTAATCCAAATTGGTTAGATTTTCAATTAAGAGAGTTAAATACAAATTAAACATATATTTTTAACTTTAATTTAGTTAATATTAAAAGATTTTACAAAGAAAAGAAAAAGAAGGATCACACCAATCCATGTGATTATACCCAAAGAATTCACATGGTTGCTAAATAAAAAGAAAGTAAGAATTTACTCAAACCTGGATACACCAAGGCTCGACAAATGCCCTCAAGCTTCGTTCATCTTATGGGTGGTTTCGAATGCCAGGAACGTCAATGCTCGAAGAAGATTACTTATCGTCAAGTGCTTACTTTGAGTTAAACTTTGATTCAATTAAATGTACTCCTTTTATCAAGAACACTATCAAGAACATTCTTGACATGTTCTTGAAGGAAGTTTAGAAAAAGAAGCAAATCTCAATTTGTTCCTTCGATTTCTTGAAAGGAGATTAATTAAAACTCTTGAGATGAAATTGATTAATCGATTTTAATAAAATCCTTAGTTTTTATAGTAAGATTAATTGAAAAATCAGTTTAGTATTTGAAAGAAAGAGAGTTATTTTTTCAAGAATTCGAGCGTCAAAATTCGGATCCCCAAACTTGTGAGGGTAAAGGCATATTTTTAGGCTTCTACCGCCACTTGAATAGGAAAAAAAAAAGTTAAAATACTTCTATTTAGTTTTATTCAGACTTCCTACGTAATAAAACCTCCTAAACAACCACAATGTAGCTTTCAAAATAACTTTAGGGTTACTTGTCAATCAAGAATCCCTAAATCTTCCTTTTTGGCTTTCAATCCAAAACTTTCCATTTGATCAAAATCCTAAATAGGAACCCTTTCAATAACTAAATTGGCTAAAAAAAACCTGAAATCTTCCAAAATTGGAAGAAAATTTAGACCGAGAGGTGGCGGAGGTGAGTGGTGGCACGCATGAGCGGGCCCGTAGCTGGCCGACCCCTGGAAGGGCCATTCATCCCTGCAACCATTCATATGATTGTGGCAAGAATCCACAGGCCAATGGTTGCCACACGGGCCAATCCGTCTGAAATGACCCGAAACTTTTCAAAAACCTTTAAAACTATTTCTAAACTTTTTTTAACTGAGAAAATAACTTAAATTGATTTTGGGATCGCACAGGCTTGACAGCTTGCCCCAAATAGGCCAGTGACCGCTTGTAGGCCCAATTTATATTCGAATCACCGAATATAGCCCGAAATTACCTAAATTCATTTTGAAATACATTTTGACACATTTTATATTAAAATATAAACTCTGAACATCAATTTTTAAGACAACCCTAGCAATTTCCTCGATCCAAAAGCAAAAGTAATCACTTTGACAATCAATTTTCATCTTGCGATCTCGATTCTTGATGCCACATCATCGGGCTTCAGCTCGGGCTCAAAGTGTGTCAAAAATTGGTGTTAACAGTAGTTAGGTAACAAAATACTAATGTGATGCATGAATGTTTAATGCATAATCTAATATAAAATCTCCATTTATTTTGATTTGGACTACTTCGTCAATGAACACATTGAGTTAGGATAGCTCAAGGAAGATAAAACCCCTTCAAACAATCATAAGCAATCTTGAAGCATACTTTATGTACTTGTTATTAGCTAGCCTTCGTAGGTTTTTCTAACTGAATATATTCTCTCTTTCCTTAATTTTTTCCTAGGATCCTTTTGAGAGAATCCTAGCAGGGTATTATCATTTTGCTTTTTCATTCCATTTTTTTTTCAATGTGTTTTTTCTTCTTTTTTGACAATTCTCTTCAAGTGCTAAAGCATAACAATGATATGATGAAAAATTTTCCACTTTAATCATTACTAAGATAAAGAAAACTTTGTCTTTTAAATCAAACTTCCTAATGATAATCATATATAGAGTTGTATCCTTAGAGATTTAATGCTAGTGGGAAACAAAAGTTCTTAATACAAAAATCCAGGTGGCAAATAGCTTCAAGATGTTTCTTCATTCGTAAGACTCTTTTGAATTTGCTTCATACCTATCCTTATAATTCATATATGTACCTTGATGAAAGTTGGCTAAGTTTGGCCTGAAAAACTTCTTTTTGTCAATGAAATCTTGGATTTCATGTCTAAGCCTGTTGCATTGGTTAGTGTGATGGCCAGAAACTTGGTGAAATTCATAGGATGCATTATGATTAAAGTTAGGTGGCAAAGGATAAGGTAAAAACTTTGGGTTTAAAGGTTGCTGAAGGCCTCTCTTTTGTTAGTTTTCAAAGATTTTGAACATGGATTCATTTAGTGGGATGAACTTCATTGGTTGTCGCTTGGTGGTCTTCTTTTTGGAGATGACATCTTCTTCCTTAGCACACGACTTGACTTTCTTTTTTGGCACCTCATTCAGGCCTTTAGAGATGTTACGATCCGATTCAGCGGGCTGCGATGGTCCTAAGGTGCGGGAGATGCCGAGGCGACCAACACCCGTATAACCCATCAAACTCATCGATACAATAACAATATTGCAGCGGAAATATCTAAACCCATCATCAATAACATAACAGTCTATAATCATACACTCATATAACACTATTTATTCTGTCACTCTGTCATTCATTTTATAACTTTCTGTAAATAACATAATCACATCATTAATAATCTCCAATATTCCCATACATACATGTTGATACACTAACTATACCATCCAAAACCCATGGAGCAACTAAGATATGAACATACAAAATAATACAGTGTTTAAAATAATTACACTGCTAAAAAACTGCAAAATCTATAGAGAGTCAAAAAGCTGGGATTTCTGCCTCCTACTTTGCACCTGAGAGGGCAAACAATGAGAGGGTGAGTATATACGATACTTAGTGAATCTAATATGCATCAATAAAATAGGTAATGGAATATCAATAAGCAATAGGCAGATAAAATAAATGAATCAATCTGCTCAGAATCTCTGTAATACAGGATCAAGTACAGAATATGACTGTAAATAAACAATCACATCAATGAAATGTATATCATATAGATAGGATGAAAATGATAGACATAGAGCCATGAAACGCATAGAAATATGTCAACTACAAATCACTCATATAAATAAACATAAGATGCATCCGGTCTTATGACTAGGACATCCCTTCATAGTTCAGGGTACTATAACAATACATTGTGTACAATGCTGACAGTATGAACTCACTACCCTTCGGGGAGGCAGCTCTGTCAAATCACCTCGGAATCAAATAGAAACAATAACACATTAATAGATGCCATTTTATAATAATGGCATCACCAGTATCAATAACTTATCATAAATCAATTCAATGAGCAATAGAGTCAATAAGACATCAATAACAATCGATTATATGATGACCAATGGTCTAGCAACCAACAATGGCATCAAATATAAATTGGTCATTTACGAACAAAAAGTTGACACAATTGGCATGCCATTATCAGTGGCGAAGATGACATGGTTGGCCTATGGATTTTTAGGCTAGGCATTTTATCTAACACATTGTGTGCAACAATGAGATGACATTTTGACAAGGTTTTGATGCAACATTGACATTACCCCAATTATCAACAAACACACACATTGTAAGCAATTTCATAGGCATTATATACAACTCAATAAACATAATCTAATGGATCAATTTGGTATGGAAAAACAAGCCTAAAACCGAGAACAAAATTAGGCAATTTTGCCTTAAAGTGGTTCGACCACTTTAGGGTTTTCACAAATGGATTCCAATTTTCATTTTAACAATTTAGGCATAACAAATGATGCATATTAAACTCACCTAACACTCCAATTCATCGAGCAAAATTGCTTTGCCACCAAATTCCCCAAATTTCTCAAAGTAGGCACAATCGGCAATTTTCTTCAACCGAATTTTCTACAACAATGTAACCATCAATTAATCATCAATAAACATCCAATTGACTTATTCTATACTCAATTTACACATCCTAATTCATTTGCACAAAATTCATCCATACAACTTGGGTTTAGGGTTTAAAAATTGAGCAAAAATGCTTAATGCATAAATTGATGCAATTAAACCAATTACCCAATCTAACTAATATCAAATAACCCTAATTAAACCATAAAACCAAATAAAATCACAATATACCTCAAAATATTGAAATGGACAAAATCCACAATGACTTTGTTCTTGAAAATTTCTTGATTTCTATGGATGGAATTTGATGGAGGATGGATTATTTGGTGTTTAAATCAAGTTTCCAACAATTTTCTTTAACAAAATGGAAGAAAAATCAATTGGAAATGGAGAAGAGAAGCTACGGATGGAAGAAGAAGAAATGTGCAAAAAAATTTCTAAGGCAAGCTTATATACTAAGTCACAAATCGTAAATTTCCTTTTGATCCTCAAAGTTTCCTTAAATTGTGCTTTTGTCACATTTTCCTTCAGTTATTTATTCTGATAATTCCGTTAGGATTTGGATTTCAAAGTGAATATTCAAATATCTTATTTTTATTAATACTTATTAATAAAAGTAGTCTCAGAGTTGTTCTGAAACTCAGACTGTCGAAATTCTACAATACCCCTAAAGTTTTCTTTATTTAGGATTTTGCCACTGCTTACTGTATCAGTAATCTTAAACATTTTTCACATCTTTCTTTTTACTGCATTTACTCATGCATATACTTAATAATTTACCCTTAAGTCAAAATCAGAAATTCATCCATCGAGCGGGCTGCTATTTTTGCGGCAGCGATATTGACACCGATAATTTTCAGAAAAGTTTCTCGTTTTTGCTTTAACTGAGTTTCTAAAATTATCATAAGTCATTTTGATAATTTTAAATCACATACTGAGAACTTTATTCACAAAATCATGTTATGCTTTTATAGGATATTACATTCTACCCTCCTTCCAATAAATTCGTTCTCGAATTTAAATACACACCTACAAATATACATACATCGATATACATCAATGATCGAATAGGAATGGATACTTGTCTTTCATGTCCTGCTTGCTTTCCCATGTGTACTCTTCCATCAATTGATTCCTCCATAGCACTTTAACCATTGAGATTTCTTTGTTCCTCAATTTTCTGACTTGTCTATCTACAATCTCCATTGGTAGTTCCTCAAATGACAAGTCTTTATTAACCCCTATATCTTGTACTTCTAATACATGTGATGGATCTGATATATATTTTCTCAGCATAGAAATATGGAACATGGGATGAACATGGCTCAAATTTGGTGGAAGAGCCAATTTATAAGCCACATTGCCAATCTTGTCAAGTATCTCAAATAGGCCTACAAATCTTAGTGACAACTTCTCTTTCTTCCCAAATCTCATAATACCCCTTATCGGTTAGATCTTAAGAAAGACATGGTCACCAATTGCAAAATGCACATTCTTTTGCTTCGGATCAGCATAACTCTTCTGTTTGCTGAAAGCGGTCTTCATCCGATCTCTAATAATAGGAACCTTTTCCATTGTTTCTTTTATCAACTTTGGTCCTTCTAACTATTTCTCCCCTGGTTCTACCCAACACACTAGAGATCTGCATTTTCTACCATACAGTGCTTCATATAGAGCCATTCTGATAGAAGAATGGTAACTGTTGTAGTAGGAAAACTCAATCAGTGGCAGATACTGACCCCAGTTACCTTTGAAATCCAGAACACATAGTCTCAACATATCCTTCAAAGTCTGGATGGTCCTCTCTGACTATCCATCAGTCTGTAGATGGAAAGCTACACTGAATCTTAACTGGTTACCCATAGCTTCCTGGAACTTCTGCCAAAATCGAGAGGTAAACTGCGTACCCCTATCCGATATGATCATCACTAACACTCCATGAAGCCAAACTATCTTGCCAACATACAACTGTGCATACTGAGCTGCAGAGTAAGTAGTCTTAACTTCTAGGAAATGAGCAGACTTCATCAATCGATCTACAATAACCCATATGGAGTCGTAATCCCGTGTAGTCCTCGGTAAACCGACTACAAAATCCATAGTAATCTACTCCCATTTCCACTAAAGCAACTCAATCTCCTGAAGCAAGCCAGATGACTTCTGATGCTCAAACTTAATCTGCTGACAGGCTAAACATGTAGAAACAAATTGAGCTACATCTCTCTTCATACCAGATCACCAATACACATCTCTTAAATCATGGTACATCTTGGTAATCCCAGGATGTATACAATATGATGAATAGTGAGCCTCTCTCATAATCTAGTCTCGTAGCCCATCAATGTCGGGCACACATATCCGCTTCCCATATTTCAGTACTTTATTCTCTACTGTGAACTCTGTTGCTTTACCATTTAGAACATCACCCTTCAAATTCAATAGATATGGATCCCTATCCTGTGCCATCTTAATGTCATAAATCAATAGTGGCTTAACCCGAAATTAGGCTATCAGAGCTTGGTTTCGATCCAGGGATCCCAAATCCAACTCTACACCCATAATAGCTAACTCCTGCATCTCAAGGAGCAAAGGTCTCCTAACAACTGAGATGTGAGCTAGACTGCCCATAGACTTCTGACTCAGTGCATTAGCTACTACATTACTTTTGCCCAGATGATAAAGGATCTCGCAATCATAATCCTTTAGCAACTCAACCCATCTGCGTTGTCGGAGGTTCAAGTCCTTCTGCTGAAGTATATACTGCAAACTCTTGTGATCAGTATATATCTCGCATCTAGACCCATACAAATAATGCCTCCATATCTTCAATGCAAACACTACAGCTGCCATCTCTAAATCATGTGTTAGATAGTTTCCCTCATGTTTCTTTAACTGTCGAAAAGCATAAACAATCACTCTTTGAAGCTGCATCAAAACATATCCCAATCCAATTCGAGAGGCATCACAATACATTATAAACTTCTCATCCTCCGATGGCAATACTAATACTAGAGCACTCGTGAGGCAAGACTTTAAAGTCTGAAAACTACTCTCACACTCATTAGTCCATAGATATCTCTCCTGCTTTCGAGTCAGCTTAGTCAACGGAGCAGTAATTCTGGAGAAATCCTTCATAAACCTCCTGTAGTATCCTGCCAAACCAAAGAAACTACGGATCTCTGAAATACTAGAAGGCTGAGGCCAATTTGCAATTGCTTCAACCTTCTGAGGATCTACCATAATACCCTCCTCACTAATCACATGACCAAGGAAACACACTTCGGTTATTCAAAATTGGCATTTAGACAACTTAGTATACAACTGATGCTCTCTAAGTGTCTGCAATACTATCCTCAGATGCTCTGTATGCTCCTCCTCACTCCTGGAATAGATAAGGATGTCATCAATGAACACTATGACAAACTTATCCAAGCATGGCTTGAACACCCTGTTCATAAAATCCATAAATGCAGCAGGTGCATTAGTCAACCCAAATGGTAACTCTAGAAATTCATAATGTCTATACCGGGTCCTGAAAGCAGTCTTAGGTACATCACCCTTCTTGATTATCAATTGGTGATACCCAGATCTCAAGTTAATCTTAGAGAAATAATTGGCACCCTACAATTGATCAAACAGATCATCAATCCATGGCAACATATATTTATTCTTCACAGTCATCTTGTTCAGCTGTCTATAATCAATGCACATTCTCAAAGAGCTATCTTTTTTTCATAAACAATACTAGAGCACCCCACGAAGAACTGCTCGGTCTAATAAATCTTCTATCTAATAACTCCTGCAATTGCACCTTTAATTCTTTCAACTCTGCCGGTGCCATTTTGTATGGAGGAATGGATATCGGATCAGTGCCTGAATACACCTCAATCTCAAACTCTATCTCCCTATCTAGGGGTAAACCTGATAACTCATCAGGGAAAACATCAGAGAATTCCCGAACCACTGATATCTAATCAATATCTATAGAAATCTTTTGCATATCAATCATATGAGCCAGGTATGCTGAACAACCTTTCCCTATCATCCTTCTAGCCTGGATAGCAGAAACAAAACTAATTCTGAATTCCCGTTGATCACCCAAGAATTCAAATTCAGGCTGCCCCTCAAGCTGGAATCTAACCCTCTTTCTATTACAATAAATAACTGCATGATGTGTAGTTAGCCAATCCATACCAAGGATCACATCAAGCTCTAACATAGGCAGTTCAATCAAATCAGCATGCAGAATATTATCATCAATCTCTATCACACAAGCAGGATAATAATAATCAACATCTACACTTTCCCTCATAGGTGTAGCTATCACTAGAGGCATACTCAACAACTGTCTCTTCTTATTTAACTTAGGTGTAAACTGTGGTGAAACAAATGAATGTGTAGCACCAGAGACAAATAAAGCATCAACAATCTCATTATGTATCAAAATAGTACCTATGACCATATTGCCAGATCCCTGTGCCTTCTGAGTATTCACTGCAAACACTTGCCCTTAGCCTTTACCTGCTGGGGCCTGACTGCTGCTAGATGATTGTCTTCTGCCTCTGCCCCTACCAGGAGCCTCTCTGGTAACATTCTAACTCATTTGAATAGTAGGCTAACAAAACTGTAGCAGATGGTTGTTGATTACCCCATAAGGGACATCTGCTAATATAATGACCATGTTGCCCACATTTCAGGCAAGCACCTGACTGTCGTCGATACTCCCCTCCGTGTCTTCTACCACAAAAACTACAAGTAGGAACAGTGGACATATGTGTAGTAGGTCTAGATGAACCCTGAGAATAAGAAGGTGCAGACTGCACTAATGGTCCCCTACTCTGTGTCCTCCTCCTCTGACTGCCAGACAAAGGTCTCTGATCAAACCTAGGCACTGGCTTAATCTGTCTAGACTGGGAGCTGCTCTACCCCTCATACTCTGAGATCCTGGTCCTCTCTTTCTCTTTTGATCCGTTTTCTCTCTCTCTGACCTGTATTTCTCTTCCATCTGATTGGCTTTATCAATGATGGTAGTTAGAGATGTGAACTCTGTAGCCAGAAGGGCATTATGTAGTGAATCATGCAAACCCCTCCTGAACCTAGCAATCAAATCTGCCTTAGTAGGAGCAATTTGCATAGCATACCTACTCAGCCTAATAAACTCCTCAGCATAGTCCTCCACTGACCTACCACCCTGCTCTAGCTGCTCAAACTATATCAAATTCCTGATCTTTATCCCTTCTGTCAGGAACTCATTAATCAATCCCTATCTAAACTCAGCCCAAGTAGGAGTATGATCGCCATACAATCTGGGCTTCATCCTACGAGAAAACTATGTCCAGGCTTTCCCCTTCAGTAACAAACCCATGAGCTCAACTGCTCAGATATCAGTACAAGGTAGTCTCCTAACTACCTTCTCAAGCTCCTCAAAAAAATCGACTGGCTCATCGCCTCTATCTCCTATGAACTCAGGCAGGTTTAGCTTCAGAAAGCTAAACATAGAAACTCCGCCCTCATTAATAACTCGGCAGGCTTCCTGCATAACTGGCTATCTAAGAACCACAGCTAGCTGTACAGGTGCTGGAGCAACTAGTATTGCAGCAGGTGCAATAGGGGGTGGCACTGCTACTGGTACTAGAGGTGGCGGTACATTCTATCGTTCCTACCTCAAATCTGCTAGCTCCCGACACAAATCCATTATTCCCCTCATCATCTCATATCTCCAGGGTCATCACTCCTCTCTGTATCCCCTATAGTCCATCGGGATCTAGACGGTCCCTCAGAAATAGAAAATTCCTTGACCAGGGACTCATTAGAGGCTACCTTTGCCTCTCTGGTATCTTTGTCTCCATCATCAGACATCTCTGTAAAACTGTCTGAAAAAACAAAACACGTACTCAGTATATTACAGATACGTAGAATACTTATACACATTTGACGAATGCAATAAAAGATGATACAAGAATTCCTATGCTCCATGGTATACTTAACTCTATCCATACTGTACTTATTTACTATTCCTTGGTAACCTATGCTCTGTTATCTATAAACACAGAGCTCTGATACCACCTCTGTCACGATTCGATCTGGCAGACTGCGACGGTCCTAGGGTGTGGGAGATGCTGAGGTGACCAGCACC
The DNA here is from genome assembly GCA_948193065.1 of Aleurites moluccanus. NCBI lineage: Eukaryota > Viridiplantae > Streptophyta > Magnoliopsida > Malpighiales > Euphorbiaceae > Aleurites > Aleurites moluccanus. The sequence continues at coordinate 16,377 of CANXYC010579632.1, read as the reverse complement.
CGTAGAACCCATCAAACTCATTAATACAATAATAATATTGCAGCAGAAATATCTATACCCATCGTCAATAACATAACAGTCTATAATCATACACTCATATAACACTATTCATTTTGTCACTCTGTCATTCATTCTATAACTTTCTGTAAATATCATAATCATATAATTAATAATCTCTAATATTCCCATACATACATGTTCATACACTAACTATATCGTACAAAACCCATGGAGCAGCTAGAATATGAACATACAAAATAATATAGTGTTTAAAATAATTACACTGCTATAAAACTATAGAATCCACAGAGAGTAAAAAAGCTAGGATTTCTACCCCCCTACTCTGTACCTGAGAGGGTACACAGTGAGAGGGTGAGTATATATGATACTCAGTGAATCTAATATGCATCGACCAATAAAATAGGTATTGGAATATCAATAAGTAATAGGCAAATGAAATAAATGAAACAATCTGCTCAGAATCTTTGTAATACAGAATATGACTATAAGTAAACAATCACATCAATGAAATGTATATCATATAGATAAGATGGAAATGACATATATAGAGCCATGAAACGCATAGAAATGTGTCAAGCACAAATCACTAATATAAATAAACATAAGACACATCTGGTCTTATGACTAGGACATCCCTTCCTAGTTCAGGGTACTATAATAATACATTGTGCACAATGCCGATAGTATGAACTCACTATCCTGTCGGGGCAGAATCTCTGTCAAATCACCTCGGAATCAAATAGAAATAATAACACATCAATAGATACCATTTTACAATAATAGTATCACCAGTATAAATAACTCATCATAAATCAATACAATGAGCAATAGAGTCAATAAGACATCAATAACAATCGATTATACGATGACCAAAGGTCTAGCAACCAGCAATGGAATCAAACATAAATTGGTTATTTACGGCCAAAAAGTTGACGCAATTGGCATGTCATTATCGGTGGCGATAATGGCAGGCTAGGCATTTTATCGAACACATTGTGTGCAACAATGAGATGACATTTTGGCAAGGTTTTAGTGCAATATTAACATTGCCCCGATTATCAACAAACACACACATTGTAAGCAATTCTATAGGCATTATATACAACTCAATAAACATCATCTAATGGATCAATTTGGCATGGAAAACAAGCCCAAAACTCCCACTTTAGGGTTTTCACAAATGGATTCCAATTTTCATTTTAATAATTTAGGCATAACAAATGATGCATATTAAACTCACCTAACACTCCAATTCACCAAGCAAAATTGCTTTGCTACCAAATTCCTCAAATTTCTCAAAATAGGCAAAATCGGTAATTTTCTTCAACCAAATTTTCTATAATAATGTAATCATCAATTAATCATCAATAAATATCCAATTGACTTATTCTATTACACATCCTAACTTATTTGCACAAAATCCATCCATACAACTTAGGTCTAGGGTTTGAAAATTGGGCAAAAATACTTAATGAATTAATTGATGCAATTAAACCAATTACCCAATCTAACTAACATCAAATAACCCTAATTAAACCATAAAACCAAACAAAATCACAATATACCTCAAAAGCTTGAAATGGCCGAAATCCATAATGACTTTGTTCTTGAAAATTTCTTGATTTCTATGGATGGAATTTGATGAAGGATGGATTATTTGGTGTTTAAATCAAGTTTCCAATAATTTTTCTTAACAAAATAGAAGAAAAATCAATTGGAAATGGAGAAGAGAAGCTACAGATGGAAGAAGAAGAAATGGGCAAAAAATTTTTTAAGGCAAGCTTATATACTAAGTCACAAATAGTAAATTTCTTTTTGGTCCTCAAAGTTTTCTTAAATTGTGTTTTTGCCACATTTTCCTTCGGTTATTTATTTAGACAATTCCGTTAGGATTTGAATTTCAAATTGAATATTCAAACATCTTATTTTTATTAATACTTATTAATAAAAATAGTTTCAGAGCCATTTTGAAACTCATATTGTCGAAATTCCACTATATCCCTAAAGTTCCCTTTTATTTATGATTTTGTCATTGCTTACTTTATCAGTGATCTTAAACATTTTTCATATCTTTCATTTTACTATATTTACTCATGCATATATATAATCATTTACCCTCCAGTCAAAATCAGAAATTCATCCGTCGACTGGCCTGCTATTTTTTCGGCAGCGATATCGACACCGATAATTTTCGGAAAAGTTTCTCGTTTTTTCTCTAACTGAGTTTCTAAAATTATCATAAGCCATTTCGATAATTTCAAACCACATAATGAGAACTTTATTCACAAAAACATGTTATGCTTTTATAAGGTATTACAAGAGCTGGCTTGACTTATGAAAGCTTTGAGTTCATATAGCATAAATCCCATCACTTCATGAATAGTATCCTTGATTTCTTTCTTTAAAGTGTTCATTTTAGATTTCACCACCTTCTTAACTATTTTATTTATTTCATTTTCCAAAATGACCATTGACTTTTCAAATCTAGACATTTTGAGATGTTTCCTATATAGCTATAAGATATCATGTGTTAATAAGATGTAATATGCAAGATGCATGATTTACAACAACATAAAATACATCAAGGCAAACAATTCATTCATTCATCCATTGGCATTAGATTGGCTCAAACAATTCATTTCTCCACCTGCACCTTCTATGGTTGTAGCAGAAATGGCTTAAAGATTTGAGCAATTGCAAAGGAATTATGAGTGCTAGTTGACAATGACAAGAAAAAATACCACCAGGTCCAACAACTTCTGTTCCTCCTATGGTTCCTCTACCATAACTTGTTATTCCTCAATTTGATGAGATTTCATTTAAGAATTTTCTGAAACTTGAACCCCCTAGAGCTTAAGGAAAACATGGATCCTATAGTGTTCTTAGCAGAGATTGAAGACGAGATACAAATTTTGAGGATTCCAGATAACAGAGTAATAAAATATGTGGCATATTTGATGAAGTCTGATGCTAAAGAATGGTTTAAAAAGAATTTATTGGTTTACTTCGAGGAGACAAAGAGATTACGTGGGAACAATTCAAGGAGATGGTTATAAATGAATTCCTTACAGAAAGTGTAAGAGATGCTAAAGCTGTCAAATTTGAAAGGTTGGTTCAAACTCCTGATATGAATAGTTCTGATTATGATAAGAAGTTTAGCAAGTTAAGTAAACATGCACCAACACTTGTACCTACTGAAGTTGCTAAAATTCAAAGGTTTCGAAGAGGTTTGATTGCTCCCTTATTTAGGTTATTGGCAGCCTATGAATTTAACTCTTACACTAAGTTGGTTGACAAGGCTAGGATGATAGAAAATAGAGAAATGGAATCTAAAGCTTAAAAGGAGCAAAAAAAGAAAGCCTGGACAGGTAGTTCCTCTAAATATGGGAGCGACGACAATAGGGATGAGAAATATAGATATATCTCGCCATTCAGCTCCATAGAGTGGGTTCAGAGTACACTCCAGCAGGTCACAGCTTAGACCTAATACTTCATAGTCTACTCCATAGATGAATATGGGATTTTCTAGTTTAACAACTTTTAGGCCCTCAAATCCTTAATTCCCTATATATGGAAAAAGACATAAAGGTCAGTGTTATGGAGAGTTGGGAGCTTGTTTTAAATATGGACAACTAGGACATTTTGTGATGGATTTCCCACAAATTGAGACTGCAGGAAGATGTCCAGTTTTTTAGTCTTCTACTCAGATGGAGAGAAGGGGGAAACAATGGTACTCAAGTAGGGTTTGGTAGAGGTGGTATGGCTAAAGGTATTGAAGCCAACAGAGGTTTAGGTCTAGCTGTAAGTCAAACTTTAAGGCAAGATTCTATTAGTATAAGAAAAGGAAGAGTATTTGCACTAACCTAGCATGAGGCCCAAAATTCTAATACTCTTATTCAAGTTTGTAATGCTAGAATTTTAATTGATTCCGATGCCACACATTCTTTTATTTCATGTTATTTTGCCAAGAAGATTTGCATGATGTGTGAATTTCTTAAGAATGCATTGGTTATGTCTACTATACTAAAGGAGGAGATTAAAGTTTGGAATGCGTATCCCTCTTGAGTAGTGAATATTGATTGTAGAAATCTAGAATTAGATTTAATTGAATTACCAATATTAGAGTTTGATATGATCTTAGATTTAGATTGGTTGTCCAAGCATTTTGCTACCATTGATTATAATCAAAAGAAGATTGTCTTTAAGCCACCTTCAGGTGAGGAGTTTGAATTTCAAGGGGAAATAAGTGAAGTACCTTATAATTTGATATCTGCTACTAAGGCAAGAAGAATGTTAAGAAAATTATGTCAAAGTTATTTGGCACATGTCCAAAATGTTCAGAAGGAAATAACAGAATTGCAGCAAATCCCAATTGTTAATGAGTATCTGAATGTGTTTCCTGATAAGTTGCATAGTTTACCACCGGAAAGGGAGAATGAGTTTCAGATTGAGTTGTTATCGGGAATGAATCCTATTTCTATACCTCCCTATTATATGGCATCGACAAAATCGAGAGAATTGAAGACTCAATCATAAGATTTATTGGATAAGAGGTGTATCAGACATAGTAGCGCACCATGGGGTACAACTGTATTATTTGTAAAGAAGAAAGATGGCATATTGAGATTATATATAGACTATAGAGATTTTAACAAGGTTACTATTAGGAATAAGTACCCATTGTCCATAATTGATGACTTGTTTGATCAATTGCAAGTGGCAAGTTACTTCTCCAAAATAGATTTGAGATTAAGTTATTATTAATTGAGAATTCTAAGTGCGGATGTGCCTAAGACTACTTTTCGGATGAGATATGTCCATTATGAGTTTTTAGTACTACCTTTTGGTTTGACTAATGCATTAGTAAACTTTATAGATTTAATGAATCAGGATTCAAACCATTCTTGGACAAGTTAGTTATTGTCTTTATTGATGATTTCTTGTTTATTCTAAGAGTAAAGATGAGCATGAAGAGCACCTTTATATTGTATTACAGATATTGAGAAAGCATCAGTTGTTTGCTAAGCTCTCCAACTGTGAATTTTAGCTTGAAAGTGTGTGCTTTCTAGGGCATGTAGTAAGAAAGGACTTAAGGTACTTCACAGATGTTTGAATCCGAAGAAGGTGGATGCAATTATTAACTAGCATAGACCCACAAATGTGTTGGAAATTAGAAGTTTCTAGGGTATGGCAAGCTATTACCAAAGGTTTGTCCAAGATTTCTCTATGATTGCAACCCTATTAACAAGTATAACTTATAAACATGTGAAATTTCAATAGACGGTGAATATGAAAGTAATTTCCACAAGCTTAAAACTTGTCTTACCACTGTACCTATTTTAGCTTTACCAATAGATGAAGGAGAGTATGCTATATAAACTACAATAATTCACACATTTTGTGGGAAAAAAAATTAGTCAGAAAAGCTAAAAATTCGCCACAAAAAGTTTTTGTGGCAAAATGCTAACTTGCTATTAGTTTGCCGGTGAAAGTACAACACTAAAGGATTTTTAGTGATTTTCTATTTCTCCATAAAACATACTTTTTTGTGGCAAAATACGTTTCGTGATTTTCTATTTCGCCATAAAATATACTTTTTTGTGGCAAAATATGTTTCATCACAAAAGTGTATATCTTTTTGTGAATTTTTTTTGCCACAAAAATATCATTTGTGTGACAATAATTCCCACAAAAAATTAGTTATAAGAAAATTTATTGATTTTTTGTGAAAAATAATTTACCACTAAAGTATAAAATTTTGCTATTAAAAATAGTTGTTTTTATTATAAAAAATTATCTATAATTATATTTTAATTTAAGCAATTAAAATAAATTAATTAAGAGAAGAAAGAAGCTAATCCACAAATTCAATGTATTGTAAAACAAAATCTTACAATAACCACCATTCACATTATCAAAAATTCATCATCATTTCATAGTCTGCAAAGAAAATAAGAAGATTCTATAAACAAATATTTTTTAAATTCAAAGCCTATACAAATATGATTATATCATCTACAAAATCGTATTGGCTTGCCAAATCTCATGAATGCTTTTAATAGTTAATATTTTGATAATCCCCTTAGTGGCCTGCAAATTATGTAAGATCAATCATAAATTTGACATTATTCAAATATTATCATGGCTAGTTGCAAACCAAATAAATGATCAATGCATATATAATTAACCAACTTAAAAGTTAATCTCGCAATTTAATAGTAATTCTATGTCATACCTTGATGAGCTGAAGGAAGTGCAGCTAAAACAGATGGCTCAACCATGTGCACTTGAGGTGGCTTTGATAAAGCTAATGAAAAATTCCTTGAAACCAACCTAGCTGTTAGAAACAGGGAAACCTCAATGTCTTATCCATTGGCAAGAATTATTACTAGAACATGAAATTAAAATAAGCTTAAAAATGATAAAAGACTGGTGCCATGATTCCTATGCTAAAATGATGCATTTTTTCAAATAAACATTTGCTATTATAACATCAGGATGACCTCACAATATAGTAGGGAATTAGCAAACTTCTATACACCTTGAATTTTGAAGATTTGAATTAAGTTCCAAGAGAGAGAGAGAGAGAGAGAGAGATGTTCACAGATAAGAGCCTGCATGAACATTCCAAATTACATTGACGCCCATATCACATTGTGTAGTTTGGTCAAGTACTCTAACTTTGAAAAGTTCTTATAGTCAAAAGCTCCTTGGTCACAAACTGATGGTAAAATCTTACAACATCATATATACAATAAAAAAAATGTTGGTAACTCACTTAAACATGGATGTGTTTCTAATAAAATGAATGACATTACATGGAGTCAAATCATTGATGCATTGAATCCAAATTCAATTCATTTCAGTAGCATAAATTGAATTGAAATGGACATGTAATTCAAATCATTTATTTAAATAATGAAATGACAATCAGTTCAATTGAATTGATTTCTCTACTTTAGCCTTGATATAATAAAATGGAGAAAAAAGATATAAAATCATTTATTTAAAGAATGAAATGACAATTAGTTCAATTGAATTGATTTCTCTACTTTAGCCTTGATAGAATAAAATGGAGAAAAAAGAGTTATCATAAGATGAACACAAATCCAATTTGTTTGGCGCAGTTCATAGGACAACAAACAAACATTCTTGAAATCATTTAGCTCCCCTTATTGTCCACAATATACAAGATAAGCAACATACCTTAAAGGCTCATTGTCCATGAATCATTTAGCTTCCTTTAAAGGCTTATAAAATTTATTTTAGTGACATGAAAACCAACATACATTACCAAATTATATATGTAGTGCTCTGAATATAACTTGTTATAAAAGTAATAATTAAAATAACTCCACTCAACTCAACTCAATGAAGCCTTAGTCTCAAATTAATTGGGTCAGCTATATGGATTTTTCTTTTCCATTCCAAACTTTCATAGGTTATGTCTACAGAAAGATTTAGAGTAATTAAATCATCCTTAATCATTCTCCCCCAAGTCAGTTTAAGTCTACCTCTACCTTTCTTCCTTACATCTAGCTTAATATGGTATACTTTTCTAACCAGTGCATTGCTAGGCCTATAATTTACATGACCAAGCCATCTTAACCTATTTTCTCTAAATTTATCCTCAATGCAAGCTACTCCAATTTTTTTTTCTAATACATACATTTGGCGATCGATTCTAGTATGTCCATACATCCATCTTAATATTTTCATTTCAGCAATACACATCTTAGAGATATATTACCCTTTTATTGCCCAATACTTATTACCATACATCATAACATGTTTTATTGCTATAAGAATTACCTTTCAACTTAAGCGAAATTTTACGGTCGCATAAAACTCATGTGGCAAACCTCCATTTCAACCACTCAGCCTTTATTCTATGACTAGCATCCTCTTCACATCCTCAATCTTCTTGTAGAATTGAGCCTAAATATTTAAAAATGAGTGTTTTGGAATAGTGTCACTCTATCCAAGCTAACTGCCTAATTATTCCCACTTCGACCTTTACTAAACTTGTAATACATATATTCCATCTTGGTTCTACTTAACCTGAAATCTAAGTGCTCCTCCACAACTCTTATTTCCTATTAACTCCCTCTTGTGTCTCATCTACTTGTACAATATCATCTACAAATATCATGCACTATGAAATTTCTTCTTGTATATACTTTGTTAATTCATCCATAACCAAAACAAATAGGTAAAGGCTCACTGCAGACCCTTGATGTAACCCAACTGATTTACGAAAGTCTCTTGAATCTTCTCTAACTATGCGCACACTAGTCATTGCTTCATCATATATATCCTTCAAAAGTAATAATTAAAATAGAAGCAATAAAAAACAGAGAAGGAGGGCAAAGGCATAAAAGAGACCCAAAGAAATTGAGCCCAAAAAACACCTGAAGTGTGTTATATATAAAGTAAGAATTCATAGAAGTACACCCGTAATAATCAAAAGCATAATTATTTATATTCTTCCAAGTGGTAACCAATAATTCATTTTAAGGATGTTGTAAGTCTATGTTTCTAAACGTTGCAATTGTATGCAGACCTTTGTGCATATATATTAGGATAAGCATGGAGTAGCAGTCTCTTAGGCAACCGCATACTACTAATGTGATCAAAGAGAGAGATGTGAGACGGTGTAATATGGCTCTCATAAATCTTCTAAGTTCTACGAGAAAGGGAGATAGAGAGCATCAAGCAATGTCAAGTCACTGGAGCCCCTTTATAATCACTGCATAAATCATAGAGTATATGTTTGGATTGGAAAATATTTAATAGCCTATCAATAAAAGTTATTTCTTACACAACAATCTAAAGTATCAAAACTAATTCCTATGTTTTGCAACCAATTTCCATGCTCATAAAAAAATTTAAAAAGGGTAAAAATAATCTAATGACATTCAAATAACCATAAACAAATCATAAACCATCATCAGTTTTCTTCAACTATTTTTAGAAAATCATAAATCTAGAAAACCATAAACCATCCAGTAATAAACCAAAAATTTAGAAAATAAATAATAAACCAACATCAGTTTTCTTACTGGAAAGATCCAACAAAAAATATTATCAGTACCAAATGTTGGTTTATTTGGGTCATAACTTCATACAAAATACTCAAGTATAGATGGAAAGTTTAAATAAGATAAAGACTAGTTGGTATAGCTATTAATAAATCTCATAAAGAAAGGAGTGAAAATACTAAGATTGTTAAATTGTGAAAAACTTGGCCTATTTTTTGAAAAATATTTCAAAGAAATAGTTAACTAGAGTTTATATATGCACTTAAAAGAAAATTTGTCCATGCAAAATAATTATTTTCCTAGTCAAAGGAAAAAATTAAGCAATTTTCAATTAAAATGAAATTTTCCTAAATTTGGCAAGCTCATTATAATAAAAATAAAGCACATGAACATATATTTATTAGTCTAATGATCACTACTAACCACCAAAATTTATCATTTTTTATTTTTTTCTCATATTTAGTAACAAATTTAAAGAATGAATTTTTATAAATTTAAATATTTTTAAAGTATTTATAACTTGAATTTTAATATTTTACAATTAATTTTCAATATTACAACCAAATAGCAGAAAATAAGTTTTTTGGAAAATATTTCTTAAAAAATTTTCGTTAGAAAATATTTTCTACAAACAAGTTATTTATGAGAAAAAACGAAGGTTGAAACTTGTTTTCCTTGTAAAACTCACCCCTACATGTTTTTTTGTTCAAAAAAATTACAAACATATATTTATTTCTACCATAATGTTATTCTGATAGGTTATGGATACCCTCTCTAACTCGACAAGAACCACACAATGATTGTCCTATCATCCCCATTTTGTTAAATTTATGCCTAAACCAAGTTAAATTAAGTAATATAAAATAAAGGTAAAATTGAAAATGGAAAATGGAAATGCAAACAGAAAACAGGTGAAAAAAAAAATCTAAAAGAAAAAACAAAGGAAAAATACAATTACCTGGCAATGAACCCATTTGTGGCCGAAAGAGAAAAAGAAAAAAAAAAAGACAATTACTTGGCAATTTTACCCAAAAATTCATTCGTTTAGAACTTATATGAGAAAATTAATTGATAAAAGATATAAAAAAAATACCTAAAGATTTTCATAATCGTGTGTAAACCAACTAAGTGGGAAACAGATGAATCCAAAGAATTTTTTTTTGGATAAAACCCAAAAATTCATCCATTTAGAACTTATATTAGAAAATTAATTGATAAAAGATAAGAAAAAAAATACCTTGAGAACTTTATGGCTACGTGTAACCCTAATTAAATGGGGAATGGACGAATCCAAAGAAATTTGTTTGGGTAAAACACCAAAATCACACAAACAAAATTACTCTGAAGTAATTGATTAAAATGGTGAATCACTAAAACAAATAAAGAGAACTGATAGTGGTGTGCTCCACACAACAAAAATAAATTTTGATTGAAATGGATGTCACAACGTTCTTAAAGACGCCGCGATAAAATGGCGAAAAAAAGACGCCGCGATAAAATGGCGAAAAAAAATAAACTTTTAAATTTTTAATAAAAATGGAGTCGCCACCAATTAAATTGTTTTAAAAGGTTCAATCGAAAACCTTTAAAAATTTGATCTGTCAAATCAAAATTTGGGTTCGGGAGTCACAAACATATGGGGAAGGTGTTAGGCACCCCACATGTTAATTTTCAAAATATTAAATTGACCTTAAAAATATTTTTCATTTATTATTTATACAGTGCAAATTTATTTATTTTCCTTTTAACCAGAATGATAATTATTTTGCAAAATTATTTATGAGTATTAATGACAGATGAAATTAACTTTGAAAATGAAAACTGTATTTGATTTGGGCTTTGACGTGGCATAATTAATTTTATTTATTATTTTTTATTTTTTAACCATTCTTAAAAAATAAATAAAAGAGATAACTATCAACATGGTAAAATGAATTAACCATTAATTTAATTAAACTAAAAATTAATATTTTACAAATTACAAAATTAATTTAAATTACAAAATTTTAAAATATAATAAAATAAAAGTTACAATAAAATTTGCAAAAATACGGCTCGTTTTGAATCTATCTGCTTTCAACCATGAAAAAAATAAAACATGCGGAATGAACATAAAAAAACAAAACCAGAAAATAATAAAAATGCCAAAAACTTATAAATAGATAAATTATATTTATTTTAAGGGTTCAGATTTATTTTTATAAGAAAATATTAAAAAAAATTAATAATTTTAGCTGCAAATTTAAATTAAAATCTTTTAATTTTAGGGTACAAAATTAGGTAACCTTTATTTGAATTCTAATTAATTTAAAATTTAAAATTTAAAATTATCTTTTGATATTGGTAAGTAAAAAAAATGAATTAATTAAATTAATATAAAGGAAGTAAAATAATAAACTAAACTTACCTTAAATAAATGTTACCCATTTCAAGCCAAACCAAAATTAATGATTTTAACTTAATTTTACCCCGCCAAAAATTATTTTTCCTTTCTTTTAATGTTAATTGATTTCGGGTCTGGTCATCATTATAACCCTTTACTTTTTTTAAATCCTCATGGATTCAACTCAAATTCAAAAATCACATTTTTGTAAAACAAAAGCATATTTTAGTATTCAAAAATTTCAACACTCAACATGAATCCAATCACAAATTCGATAACTAAAATCTTGAATTTCGAAACAACACATCTCCTCTTATTTTAAAACTCACAAAATATATATATACAAGAAATCCAAAATTAACAGAATATCCATTTCAAATCAAACCCAAATCAACATAAGTTTCCATTTTCTCATGGGCTAATTATTGATTATTATTATTTAAAAAAAAAATATTAATTTGGCTATTCATTCTGAACAACAGAATCCCGTCGCAAAGATGAATACTAAACCCCAAAATCCGATTCATGGGCAGCAGTATGGAATCTCATAACCAAAACCCTTATATGAATCAATTTCAAAGTTTGAAGGCCCATAAATTAATTAATGAAAATATATATTTACTTATTATATATAAAAATTTATATGCATGTTCAGGTTGAAAAAAGTTAAAACACAGCCCAAGAACAGGAAAATTACCACCGAATTCGTTGAAGATAATGGGACCAGATTCAAAGAAACAAACTCAGTGATAAAATCAAACACCTGAAATCAACGATCAGTAAAAACCCAACAGATGCAAATCCGATAAATCTCATAGAGAGCAACTGAACTCTCAAATGAAAAACCCAAAAAATACAATCAAAATCAGAACAAGCTTTCAACCACCGAACCCGAAATAAAACCCATAATCGTTAACCAGAGGAAAACCTCAAAATCAAAGCAACACAGAATTAAAATATACATAATAGATATCGAAAATAAACTGAAACCCATAGAAAACAGACCCGACTAACAAAAAAAATCAACCGATGAGCTTTCAAGGAAAACACCCGATGATAAACCCAAAGACACAGATTATAGAATAGGAATTATATCACCTCAATCCACCAAAAACCAAGTATCTGATTCTCAGAAAATCGAAATAGACAGCTCAAACTCAAAATCGGAACCATAAACCCAGTAAATTGGTATCGCAGAACCGCAAGTAAGAAATAAAAAACAAAAGCAGATGGCACCGTTCAACATTTTAGATCCCGATTTAGTCTACCGACACACACAAAAAAAAAGGAAGAAAGTGTAGTGGTTGAATTGAGAAAAAAAGAAAGAAAAAAGCCAATAAACAGAATCATCAAATCGTGAACACATACCCAACAAATAATTAAAATCAGAAGAGATTGCGGTGGTGAGATTAGGGAGAGTGAATCGAGGGTTCGGTGGAGAAGAGTGAAAGGAATCGAGGGAGAGTTTTTTTTTTTGTTCTCCAAAAATTAATCGAGCAAGAGTGTCAGACCCCAACTCCAGTGGTACGACGGTCCTAGGGCAAGGGTAGGCTTAAGGCCACCATAAACCTGTAGAACTCACAAATCAAGAATCTCATCATCATTATATCAATCACAACACCATACATTATCATACAGTGATCATGTCCATACATGTAATCAAAATCAATCATATCTTTCTATTATCATTTCATATGTTTCTCTTGTTCCTTAATGATCAAAAGAGACATCTCACATCACTGAGGAACAAGAATACCCAAAAGGTAACAATCATACATCAAAATATACTAGTATCCTCGAATGACTAACTACGAAGCTCTAGAGTATACTCCCATTACATATTGTGTCATAATACCATTAATTAAATATACAAAATATCTCGAAAGTTATTACAATGAAGCTTCTTGGAATAAACAAGTCAAGAAACCTGATCCTCCCTATTAGCTCCCTCACGAGCTATGCTATCACCTGAAATCCACAAAAGAGGAGTGAGCCTTCAACTCAGTAAGATATGAACATTATAATAAAAAATCTGAATATTGAATCATAGTCATGAACAATTAGTTATACATATAGGCACAAAAGAAATCACAAGCTTTACTTGAAGGAAACATGATTCTTATAATAATTTGGTTATATCAAATCATGTCATAAATCAAATCATGGTTCATATTTAGAACATAGAATGCCCACAAAGAATGGCATTATTAAATCTCTTCTGATAGAACTGATCTCATATCATAACATACGTATCGGTAGCCTTGCTACCTTATCGTGCACACATGCTTGGCCAGGCATGCGCCTAGAGCGCATGGCCCCCTCGAGGTGGATCACTGATAAAAATCCTATCAGCTGGGTTCCCAAAGTGCACTATGGACCAATGAATTTACTCTTATTGGGAAGAGCATTCTATCCATAGTTCATGGGGTTTCAATCTCATAGGAAGCATATTGGTCGCAAGACCCACATCATATAACATCATTCAAATCGGGTTTATAAACGAGAAACATATGAACTTGATCCAAGAAGATTGATCAAGCCATTCTCATTATACAAGTATATAAATATATACAATAGGATAAATAATATAAGAATACTTGGTCATATTAATTTCAAAGAATAATAATCAATTAGGATGTTCATACTTACCTTAATACAATTTCTCTTGAAATTTCCTTTAGCAAAAATCCAATTCTATCTCTTCAATTTATTTGATTTCCTCCTCCTAAGAAATTTTTCCAAATATACAAAATTAGGGTTTTCTCCAAATCAATAATATTTATTATGATTTCCTAATAATTAATTATCTTAGAGTCTCTATTCTTAATTCCCAATCAACAATTTTATTTATCTCTTTAAGAAAATTCTGCATTTAATTTCGGAGTTACTGTTCATGACAGTCTCACCAATTTAATTTCTCCCATATTAATTACCATTAATGACTGCAGATTTCTTGCAATAAATTCTATATACCCAACATTAATTATCCTAACCCATAGACTTAAATAAATCCAAAGAAAATACTTTAAGAAGAAAATATACAGTATTACCATCAAACTGAAATAACTGAGATTGCTTACTCAAATCTGATGATTTATGCCTTAATCTAGAACAATCTAGAAGTTTAATGCATTAATTTGAATATTAATGCCTTAGAAAATTAAATGGATCTAACTCTGAGAAAAGAATGAAATTGAACGAAGAAAGAAAGAAAGAAAAATAGTGGAAAAGCTATGGGGTTGCTGGGGTTAAATAGGCCACTGCCCAAAAATCTCACTCGCCAGCCCGCCTCACAAATCCTGCCTTGGCAAAGCTACCTCGCCTAAGCCAGTTCGCCATTCCCACTTCGTATTTCCCAGCTTGCACTTGCTACCTCGCGAGACTCTCCTCGCGAACTCTTCCTCGCAGATGCCACCTTGGCAATGCCTCTTCGCCTCTTCGCCTCTCAGCCTCTTTGCTTCTTTTCCTCTTCGCGAACTGCCACTTTGCACATTCTCTCTTCGTATAATGCTTTTTCGCATAATGCCACCTCGCTTTTCCTCTTCGCCAAACTCTCTTCGCCAAACCTCTTCGCCAAATCCTCTTCGCCAAACCTCTTCGCCAAACTCTCTTAGCTAAACCTCTTTGCCAAATCCTCTTCGCCAAAAACTCTTCGCAAAACCTCTTCGCCAAAACCTCTTCGCCAAATCCTCTTTGCCAAATCCTCTTCGCACATGCCACCTCGCATATGCCTTCTTCACTAATTGCCTACCTCGACAATCTCACTTCGCCACTTCGTATTGCCTGCTCGCAAAATGCCACTTCGCATTTTGCCGGCTCACCATACCAAAACTTCTCTCAGTTAAACCTTTTTATGAACATCTCACACTTAACCAGCTCGCAAATGAGCTACAAATATCCAAACTTACTAATTCCTTCTGCCACTTAAAATAAACATGCAGGGGCACAACATATCAAAATTTCAAATCATAAAAACTAACACACAGAACATGGTGACTCTCTAAATGTCACCTAGACTTACTGCCTTAGAATCCATCCCAACAATCCTGTGAAAAATCACTCTCTACTGAGGTATACTTATCCAAAAATTATGAAATTTTACAACCATTATGATAACACACAAAGGAACATTTTTCATGTTCACACTTTTAGCTAATTCTGCCTCAGTCATTCCCAGTAAATTCAAATAGACAATGCCTTCCTGCAGAAATACTCAACCAGACCAGTCTTACTCAAATAATCATAACTCATCATTTACACAGAATTTTGCCAAACCATTTTACAAAATTATATTAAGGCATAAACTCACAACTTTCGTGTTCTATACTTTACCAAATTACACATTTAAGATCATGCAATTATCATCACAAAATCCTGCAACAGCTATAACCAGAAATTCCTGAGATTCTCAACATTCACATTGAAAATTAATTAATTCTCTAAACATACAAAATTAATAAAAACACTACAAAAATTGCTGATATTACATTCTTTCCCCCTTAAATAAATTCATCCTTGAATTTATACTAAGCTGCCTCAATTCTGAAATAAATGGGGATATCTATCTTATATGCTTTGCTCACTCTCCCAAGTGCATTCTTCCATAACTTGGTTTCTCCACAAAACCTTAACCATAGGTATCTCCTTGTTCCTTAGCTTCTTAACCATTTGATCTACAATTGTAATTGGGATCTCTTCATATGACAAAACCGGTTGGAGATCCATTATCGGCACTTGCAACACATGGGAAGGATCGGCTATATGCTTCCGAAGCATCGACACATGAAATACCGGATGCACCTTATCCATGCTAGGAGGCAAAGCCAACTTGTAGGAAACCTCCCCAACCTTGCTCAAGATATCAAAAGGCCCAATAAACCTTGGAGACAGCTTACCTTTCTTGCCAAACCGTAGAACTCCCTTCATTGGAGA
>CANXYC010579583.1:0-17820 GCA_948193065.1 Aleurites moluccanus | reverse complement strand
AATAAAACCTCGAAAAAATGCAAAATTACAATTTGGTCCTCCAATTACCAAAATTTCCAAACTTACCCAATTGGGTCCCAACTGACTTCAAACCAACTCTAGGCCTAAAAATTAGGTCATATAACATGCATATATATATATATATTCCATGCATTCACATATAATTTTAACACATCATAAAGAAAGAAAAATAATTTCCCTAATGGTCCCTATTAGGGTTTAGGCTAAGGTGTTACAGATTTGCTATATTTCCATAAATTTCCTAAAGAAATCTATAAGGAATAAGAAAAATGGTATATGGAAGAAAGGAAGAATGGAGCACGGTAATGGAGGTTGGGAGAATTGAAGAAGATGACTGAAAATATGAAGGCCATATAAGACAAAATCATTTGTAAAATTACAACTAAATCCTCCAAGTTCCAACCTTTAAACTTTGGTCCTTAAATCCTCTGTAATTTATTATGACAATTCTGTCAGGATTTATATATCAGAGTGAGAAGTGTATAGGATTATTTTAATTTATACTTATTTATAAAAATGGTTTTGGAGTCATTCTGTAACTCCGACCGACCACTTTTCACTATTCACCTTGAATTTTTCTTTATTTACCAAAATGCCATTACTTACTTTTTCAATGTTCCTAAATGATTTTCACTTCTTTCTTTTTACCAAAATTAATCATAAATTAGGTCATCTTTTACCCCTATATCAACTTCAGAAATTCTTCCGTTGATCGGACTGCTTATTTTTCGGCAGTGTTCCCGGCACCGCCGCTTTCCGAAAAAGTTTCAAATTTGCTTTATGACTATGTCTCTAAAATTAATTCCCATCAATTCAAGACTAAAGGACCACATACTGAGAATTAATTCATGCACATGAGTTAGGCATTTATAGGGTATTACATTCTACCCCCCTACAAATAAATTTGTCCTCGAATTTAAAGAAAACATACGCATCTCAGTGTTGCAACAAGAACATACAATTGGCCTTTGTATTTGTTCACTTCCTCATGTACCTTTATCCATAGTCTGATTCTTCTACAATACTTTTACCATTGAAAACTCTTTTATTCAGAAATTATCGGATTTGACAATTTACACCTTCTATGAATTCTACCCTTATAACATCTCCTCATTAATATCAACACTTATACTTCCAACTCATGTAACAGGTCTGGCACATCTTTCTTTAGACGCAAGATATGGAATACTAGATAAATAGGGTTCATACTGAAAGAAAGAGTCAAAATGTAAATTACATTGCCAATTCTTTTAATATCTCAACTGTCTCACTTATTTCGGTGATAGTTTTTCCTTTCTTGCCAATTTCCATAATACTTTCCATATGAAGGAAATTCTTATATGCTTTCTGATCCTAGGAACCTTTTCTCCATAGTCTCTCTAATCAACTTTGGCCCCTCTAATTACTTCTTTTATTCAGCTCCATTTAACACTCTAAAGATCTACATTTCTACCATATAGTGCTTCAAATGGAGCCTTACCAATAAAAGATTAATATTGTTGCTATGTGGAAATTCAATCAGTGACAATTACTTATCACCATAACCTTTAAATTTCAGTATACTTAACATTAACATATTTCTACTGTTTATATCATTCGCTCTGATTGTCCATCTGTTTATGAATGGAATGCTATACTAAATCATAATAGTATGTTCATAGCTGTTTGAAACCTCTGTCAAAAGATAAGAAATAAACTATATCCTTCCATCAGCAATCATCATCAAAGGTATAACTGTACAAATTGACTTGTTTCCAAATCCATTCGGGTACTTGTATTATCTGTGTCAACTCGATGGCTTCTAATGTTCAATCTTATCCTATTAATAGGTTAAGCTTTTAGACACAACTTAGCCATATTATCTTTTCATATTACGTCATCAATAATAGACTTTTCTTAACTTCCAATCTCGGAGTACTTTACCATTGGCCACACATAGTTATTTATCGCATTTCAAATTAACATCTTTATTTATGAACTTTTAATGTTTTATCCTTTTGAACATTTTTCCTGTAACTACACAAGATATGGATTCCGATCTCTTTTCACTTTAATATCATTACTTAGTAACAGTTTAATCCGAAATTGGGCTATCAGATCCTGGTTTCGATCCTGGGATCCAAATCCAACTCCATGCCCATCAATTACTCATTCATTGCACAATTTAGTGGTCCTTTAACAATAAAGATGTGAGCTAGACTACTCATAGTCTTTTAACTAAGAGCATCTTTCACATTGTTAACTTCACTCGAATGACAAAATTTTCACAGTTACCACTCTTTAACAATTAACTCATCTTCGATACCTAAGATTTAGACTGTTCTATTTGCATTATATACTATGCACATACAGAAGGTTCTTATAATTCTTTCATTTTCACACTTAACATCATTCACAATATTCTTAAATATCCAATACAAAAACTATTGCTACTATTTCAAATCATATATCGAGTAGTTTATCCCTTAGTTCTCTAATTATCAAGAATCACCTATAATCATTCCTCTATAACACATCTTAATTAAATTCTGGAATCTTTACAGTACTATGTAAAATTATCATTCACTAATGATAATGTTAACTCTATATCATTCATGAAGCAAAACTTAAATTTCTAGAAGCTATACTTTCACCTTCATATTCCCATTGATACTTCTCTTATTTACCGGTCAACTTAATCAATCAAAGTTGAAATCCTAAGAAAATCTTTTATAATCTCTTGTAGAATTTTCCTTTTTCCAAGAACTACAACCTTAGAACATTAATATACTGAGGTAAATTAATTATGCTTTTACCTTTAAAATTATCCTTATTACTATCTTCACATACTATATGATTCTCAAAACACATTTCAATTAACTAATATTGATATATTTTCAGCTTAGCATATACTCTCATAGTGTCTGTAACAAAATCCCCAAGTGCTCTATATGTTCCTTTTCACTCTTAAATTAGATAAGAATGTCATTAATAAACTTATCCATTACATAACTTAAACACTATATTCATTAAATCCATATATGCAATTGAATCATTAATTGAACCGGATTACAATACCAGAAACTTATAGTGTCCATACCGGGTTCTAAACAGTCCTTGAGTACATTTTCTTCTTAACTCTTAACTATCTAATTAATCTTTGAATAGTGTTTTATAACTGCATAGAAAATATATTAAAAGACTTCTCGGATCATATTTAATACATATATCAAATACATTGTACAATTCCTTCTTTATTATCTTTTTGCTTGAATTACCGAGATGAAATTGATTCTAATTCCATACCTATCATTTTAGAATTTAAATTCTGGCAATAAAAATCTGACTTCCTTCTCATAACAATCAATGACTACTCGATGGACAGTTCACCATTCAATACCAAGTATTACATTAATTGCAATACATATAACTCTATTAAATTAACAAGTAAAACATTACCATACATTTCAATATCACATCTCAGATAACCATAATTTACTTATACATTTTTCCCCATAAGTGCAATTGTTTCTAAGATACATTCGATAATTTATCTCTCTCCATTTAACTAATGCAAACCAAAAATGTATGGTACCAAAGTCAATCAATGCATCTGTTACATCATTCCCTATTCAAGTCACCTATCTCAACATCATTAGGTCTCTGTGTCTCCTGAGTGTTAACAACAGAAACCCTTCTCCGGCCCTTACCAGCTGAAGCCTAACTACCACTGGGAGCCTATTCTCCCCTACCTCTGCCTCTGCCGAAAGCCTCTCTACCCACATTCTGACTAGCCTAAACCACTGAATGAGAAACTATGACTAATGGCTACTGATCAGCCCTCAAAGGACACCTATTAACAAAGTGACCATGTTGGCCACACTTCAAACATGCCCCTAACTGAAACAGACACTCCCCTTCGTGACTCTGTTCATAATACACACAAACCGGCATACCAGGTACCTATACTGCTGGTCTAGATGAGCTCTGTGAGTAAGTAGGTGTAGACCGTACCACTGGTGGTCCCCTACTCCGCAATCTCCACAATCCCTACTCGAATCGGGGTATCGGCTCTACCTGTCTAAGATGGGACCTGCTTTCCTCCTTCCTAGCCTGTGATTCAATACCAACCTTCCTCTTCTGTTCCCTCTTAGCTTTCTCAGTCTTGTACTTTTCCTCCATCTGTGTAGCCTTGTCAATTACTATAGTCAAATAAGGGAAATCTGTAGCTAACAAGTCATTGTGAGGTGCAGCACGTAAACCCCTCCAGAATCTACTAATCATATCAGCCTCTGTCGGTACTAAATGAGCAACATATCTACTCAGCCATATAAACTCCTTGGCACACTCCTCTACTGATCGATCCCACTGCTCAAGCTACTCAAATCTGACCAAATTAAGGGTCTTATCACCCTCAGTGATGAACTCCTCAATTAGACCCTGTCGGAACTCTGCCCAAGTAGGTGGGTGCTCTCCATATAGCCTAATCTCCATATGTCTCAAGAACCAAGTCCAGGCCTTACCCTTTAGTAATAAACCCACCAACTCTACTGATCTCAACTCAGAACAAGGTAGTCTCCTCACTACCGTCTCTACCTCCTCCAAGAAGTCAATCGGGTCTATACCTCCGTCCCCTGTGAACTCAAGTAAGTTTAGCTTCAGAAAACTAAACATGGAAACTCCTCCCTCCTCTATCTCTCTCCTTCCTCCCTGTGTAGCTGGCTACCTCTGATCCCTCACTGGCTGCACAGGAGTTGGTGCCACTACCTCAAGTACCACTGATGGATGAAATACTGCAGGAGCAGGTGGTGGCTATGCCTGCTGTCTCTCCCTCCTCAAATTAGCTAACTCCCTCCTTAACTCCATCAGACCTCTCATCATCTCTACCCTTCATGGGTCATCTCCCCTCTCTGTGTCCTCTGTAGTCCGTCAGGATTGAGATGGACCCTCTGGTATACTAATCTCCCTTACTAGGGACTCATTGGAGGCAATCCCAACCTCCCTGATGCCTCTGTCTCTACTGTCAGACATCTTGTAATCTGTTAGGAACAATGAAACGGTCTCAGAATATAGTAAAAATGCAGAATAATGACATATAATAGATGATGACAGCAATAGATGACAAAGGAAATCCTATGCTCCATGGTATACTTAATTCTACCCCATTCTGTAACTAATCACTATTCCTCTGTAATACAATCACTATTCATCTGTTACCTAGATTCACATTCTGTAAACCTAGTGCTCTGATACCACCTCTGTCATGACCTGGTTTCCCAGACTGCGACGGTTCTAGGGCATGGAAAATGCCAATAGCGACCGGCACCCGTAGAACCCAGTACCATTACACAGTCTATCAATCTTAATATATTATTTATTTATTAATTAATTACCATCCACTATGCAATTTTGTTATTCTATCAAGCATTCTGTTGTTGGTTGTATCATTCACATAACACATCATAAACCATCATATAATTCAAAATATAATCATCAATATATCATGCACAATATCCATCTCCTAACTAACCCATGGAGCAGCTAGATAAACAAACTTCAAATATAAATACAGTAATCCAGAAATATACAGAATAGACTACAGCAGAAATTCACGGAAGACAGACGTCGGGATTCTGTGACCTACTCCTTTCCTGAAAGGGGGTTAAACAAACAAAAAGGTGAGTATAGATAATATTCAGTGAATTTACATGCATCGTAATAAATAATAGGCAGAATTAAATAATGATTTCAGTCAAAGGAACATCAGTGTACAAAATGGCTGTTAGGGTATAGTAAACCAAAGAAATATCATATATAAGCTCGGTTACATATGGAAAGGCAGATAATGAGTGGACTGTATGAAAAGAAATCATACAGTCTCCAGACAATCAATTTTCACTGGACCATGTAGGTCACCAGTATCATATAAGCATAAGGCTGATCAGGCCCTATGGCCAGGATCATAACCCCTCCTAGCTAGGGTTCAATACTACAATGTGCATAAGGTCGACAGTATTTCCCCACAACCCCGTCGAATCGGTAGTTCTGCCAAACCATATCAGGGTCAATAACGAGGGATACCATAAGCAACAATGGCATCCGGATATCAGTCAATCAATAATAAATCAGCTCGGTATCAATCAATTCAATATTCAATATGCTCAATGGCAATGTCATATACAATGTACAATCGATAATAGCAAGTATGGCAACAAGTGAAGGTACGAAACAAAGGTTGGTTCGGTGGCCGAAATTGGTAGGTCAATTGGCATACCAATATCACTGGTGATAATGGCATTCAATTGGTAGGCCTATGGCATGCAAACCAATAAGCCAATATCAAATAAACTAGGCATTTCATCGAACACTTGGTGGGCATACATTGGCAAGCCAATAGGTTAGGTTTTGGTGCAAAATTGACTTGCCCATTCAAACTAACAACATGGTACATTGTCACACAAAGAAAAGGTATCAATAAAAACAATCTAAACAACATTAAAATGGCTCAAAAATTTCAAGGAAAAATCAAAGAAAATCAAGCAATTCAATAGGTAAATTTAAGTTAAGTTGGTTCGGCCACAAGGGGTATTTTGCAAATGGTTTCCAATTCTCAATTTAATGATTCAAACATGATATTTGATGCAATGTAAACTCACCAATTGATCCAATTAGCCAATGTACACTCCAATTGCACCAATTCCACCAAAATCCCCAAATTTTGCTACTTTGAAAACTCAACTTTCACAATCTCTAATTCTACATCAAATTAACCATCAATTAGTTATTCATTCATATCCAATTGATCATTTCTAACATCAATTAGCAATTCCTAACACTAATTCAACATATCATCCTTTACAACTTCAATTTCAAGCATCAAATTAGAAATTGCATCAAATTAAGATAAACTAATGCAATTAATCACTAAACCCATTCAATTGAACCTAAAATAACACTAAATCAACAAGCAAATGTAACAAAACAACATTTACCTCACATTCTTCATGTTGGCCGAATTCTATATGGAGTTATTCCTCCAAATTCTTTGCTCCTCACTTCAATCCAATGATAGAATTGAGTTTAGCTTGGTTGATTTGCTATATTTTCATAAATTTCCTAAAGAAATCTATAAGGAATAAGAAAAATGGTATATGGAAGAAAGGAAGAATGATGCACGGTAATGGACCTTGGGAGAATTGAAGAAGATGACCGAAAATATGAAGGCCATATAAGACAAAATCATTTGTAAAATTACAACTGAATCCTTCAAGTTCCAACCTTTATACTTTGGTCCTTGAATCCTCTGTAATTTATTCTGACAATTCTGTCAGGATTTAGATATCAAAGTGGGAAATGTATAGACTTAATTTAATTTATACTTATTTATAAAATGGTTCTGGAGTCATTCTGTAACTCCGACCGACCACTTTTCACTATTCACCTTGAATTTCCCTTTATTTATCAAAATGCCATTACTTACTTTTTCAGTGTTCCTAAATGATTTTCACTTCTTTCTTTTTACCAAAATCAATCATAATTTAGGGTCATCTTTTTCCCCCAGATCAACTTCAGAATTTCTTCTGTTGATCGGACTGCTTATTTTTTGGCAGTGTTCCCGGCACCGCCACTTTCCAGAAAAGTTTCAAATTTACTTTCTGACTGTCTCTCTAAAATTAATTCCCATCAATTCAAGACTAAAGGACCAAATACTGAGAATTGATTCATGCACATAAGTTAGGAATTTATAGGATATTATAGCTTTCCTCATATTGTGGGAAAGATAGTGGTTTGCTACAACCCTTTCTTTATGATCAAGTGAAGAAAAGGTTTCCAAACACAAAGGTAAAGATCTTGATCTTTTAATTAATCTTCAATTTTAATCAACATAGAGATCTTGGTTTGGGATTTTTTTTTTGTTTTTCCGCTGCGCCTAGCAGCTTAAATCCTAACAAGTAATGTAGCCTTAATCAAAGCACTGGCTAAGCGGTGGTGGGATACTACAAACACTTTTCACTTTCCATTTGGGGAGTTGACAGTTACTCCTCTAGATCTGTCAATGTTGACTAGCCTACACTTTGGGACCCGTCATCTGGATCTCTACTCTGACTAGAGGATAACCTTCTCTCTTGAAGATATGATCCAACTTATAAGTCAAGACCCACCTCGAGACCGCATATCAGTGCCTCGCACTTGGCTTCAAGGTTGGCTGAGAGAGATGGAGCTATTTACCGATTTGATATTTGATACTGCGGCTGTGGCCAAACTGATGATACTGATTCTGGCGGGATGCATATTTGGCCATATCCGTCGTGACACTATTAACTTGAACATTTTGCCGAGCTTGATCAATATGACTCTGCTAGGTAAATATGATTAGGCTGCCACTGTCCTAAGCACTATGTATCGGGAGATGTGTGACTTGTCTTAGGGAGCTTTTAACTCTTATGAGGAGACTTATTTTATCTGGGAGGTATGCTCTTTGCATCCTTTGTTTAATTTGGACTGGGAGGTACTCTCTGCACCTTTGATGCTTGAATCAGATATGGGCTTATGAGTATTTTTCGACACTTGCCACCACCCTTGGTAACCCTAGGCTGGATGTCTTTCCAACAGGTATCAGGTGGAATAGGGAATATTGGACTAGCTCTGGTGTGCGTGAATTCGGGATTATCCGAGTAGTTTTTCATAGTCTTAACACTTTCTAGGTATTTTTTGACTTTTTCTGTCTCACATTTCCTGGTTTTACTTACCACAATCATTTTGCAGGTTATGATGAAACCTTACATCGATAGGATGCAGCTGAAGTTAGTAGAACTTGACCCAGGTGCTACACTAGCTTGTTCTTGACTGTTGCTTCGCTCTCCATGTTACAAGCTGTACTACTTAGGAGAGAGAGTTTGAGTCCAGACTATTGGTAGGTGGGTAGTTCCATCACATCCACCTGTTGATATGTGGTGGAATGGGCATTCGTGCTCCTAACGAGGCTTATACTGGTCTTCCCATTCATCTATATGTGACCCATCAGGATGACTATGTGATATTCTATCGTACCTGTTTGATAGGGCCTGTTAGTGATCCCTATCGATGATTGCAACGCTCATCTAACACTATTGGTCCTTCTGCTGTTAGGCCAAGTCAAGCTCAAAGTGTAGGTGCATCAAGAAATCCTTCTTCGACTAATCCCAATGTTACTCCTGAGATGCAAATTGTTTATGGTCGAGTCCCCTTGGGTCCTAATTACTGGTTCTCTAAGGAT
This sequence comes from Aleurites moluccanus, assembly GCA_948193065.1. Lineage (NCBI taxonomy): Eukaryota > Viridiplantae > Streptophyta > Magnoliopsida > Malpighiales > Euphorbiaceae > Aleurites > Aleurites moluccanus. The sequence continues at coordinate 8,564 of CANXYC010579583.1, read as the reverse complement.
ATTTTTTTACACTAACTCACATGGTGAGATGCAGACATATCATCTTCTGGATGCGGTCCATCCCCTTACACCAGAATTTCCTGATAACCCTGAGGTATGTTCATGCCTATTCTCTTGGCTTTTGCTTTCAGAAATGATCCTTAATTAAGTCTTTGATATCTTTCTTTCAGCAGATTACCGAGTGGGCCCATCATAACTACCGAGTGGGACGTAGAATGGAGCTAGCTTTGTCGGGCATGCTGACCTGGCTTGAGTACCTGATTGAACAATCTCGTCCATCGGAGGACCCCCATCGGTGCTGTAGGAGACATTAGTGGCTCATCTGGGCTACTGTATTTCTTGTCTTGCCCTATTTTTATTTATGTCTAAACTATGATGTACGGATGATGTTTGTATGCATGATGCATGAACTTTATGATGCTCTTTTAGACTTCCTATGTCATATATGCAAACTAAAAAAAATGCTATGAGATGCTATATAATTTTTAGTTCAATGTATTAAAATGTCTAAAAATGTCAAAGAATTTTGGAAATGCCCTAAAATGCCCCCAGAACCCCAAATTTTCGATAAAAGTTCAAATTTATGGAAAATCCCGCTCAAAAGGGTTCATTATCGCTGGCCTGAAGGGGCGGTGCTGCCCTGGGCATGTTCCAGGGCATGGTGGTGCTGCCAACATGAGGTGGTGCTATTGCCATGTGCCTAAGGCAGTGCTGCAGCCATGGAGCGCTGCCACACCAGGCTTGCATGCCTCAGCCTATCTGACACATTTTTCTATAAAAGGGGGTCCCCTCTTTCTCAAAAAGTCACTCTGACTCCCTTTGACACTTCTCATGACTCTCTTTTTGTCTATTTTCTCTTATTTCAATCAGGAAAATTTTATTTTATTTTTTTATTTTTTCATGGAATCCTACTACAACCACTATATATTTTTGCGGACCAAGAACCTAGACGAGGTCGAGAAAATCAATCTGGGCAAGTATAGGGTTAATTATGTTCTGTCTCAGAGGGATTTGAAAGTGGACTGGGATTTTCTGAAGGCTTGTCTCAGGTTTTGGGATCCTGTAGACCACGAGTTTCGATTTGGAGAAAGCATGGAGGAAATGTGCCATACTTTTGAGGAATTAAGTGCTATCCTCGGAAGTAACCTGAATGCCGCTCTAGCTATCTCCGAATACCAGGTTGGATATTTTCATTCTTTTAGGAGGCTCCTAGGATTGAGACAAGAGCTTGCTAGCTCTATGGTCATGGGAGACCAAGTCAACCTTGCTGCAGTTATGGATGAGTTTCAATATCCAGAAGATTCAAGGGATAAGGTGAGACAAAAACACAGAATGACAGCCTTGGTTTTGTGTTTAACTGTTGTATGCCTGTTCTTCAGCTCACCTGGCTAGGGAGACATTCAAGTGGTGGAGCTAATCGCTTAGATGGAGGGAGTTTGCACTATTATCGGGCTGATTTTAGTAGAGACTTTGCAAAACTTGGATGGAAACTACAGAGTTGAAGGGCCTTGGTCTGTTAGCCTCGTCATTTTACAGGTAAAGACATCTTGTACTTCCTTTGTTATTCCTTTAAATTCCTTTTTCCAACCTCTTTATTTCTTTTCAAGTTTGGCTTAAGGATCACCTACAGGTGGTGGATCCCCCAGATAGATGCCATATTCAGCTGCACAATATCGCATGTGGAGGACTCGGATTCATTTTGACATATAAAAGGAGTGGACCGCCTGGATATTAGAACTGGATTCTAAAGATCTACTTTGGAACTGCTCTTGGTACGGGATTGACTCATTCATCACAATGAGTTATGCGTACAATATGGTTTACTTGCTAGGCATTTCCATGACCTCATTCTATCAAGGCATCAAAATCTTGAGGCAAATGAGTCAGCCACAGGGCAGCTGTAATACCCTAGAAAGTTATAACTCACATGCATGATTCAGTTCTTAGTATGTGGTTCATAAGTCTTGAAATGATGGGAAATAATTTTAGAGACACAGTTAGAAAGCGAACTAGTTACTTTTCCGAAAAGTGGCAGTGTCGGGAGCACTACCTAGAAATTAACAATCCAATCAACAGAAGAATTTTTGAAGTTGACTTGGGGGGTAAAAGATCACCATAAAGCATGTGTAATTTTGATAAAAAGAAAGAAGTGAAAATCATTTAGGAATACTGAAAAAGTAACCAATGGCAAAATCGTAAATATAAGGAACTTTAAGGTGAATAGTAAAAATTAGTTTGTCGGAGTTACAGAATGACTCTGAAACCATTTTTATAAATAAGTATAAATTAAAATAAGATTATTGACTCCCCACATTGGAATCCAAATCCTGACAGAATTGTCAGAATAAATTACAAAAGAATTTGGGGTTAAAGTGTAACTTATGAAAGTTTGAGGATTAAGTTGTAATTTTTTAATTGATTTTTCTATATAACCATCACTTAGACAAAATTTGGCCATCTTCATCTTCTTCCTTCATAAGTGGCCGAACCTTGTTCTTCCATTTCTCCCTCCATTTTTCTTCATTTCTCACAAGTTTCCTTAAGAGAGTTGATAGAAAATTTGAGTATTAACTTAGTTCTTTCCATTTCCATCATCAATTTGCAAGAAGGAGCAAAGGAAACCAAGGAATTCTTGAAAGATCATTTCAGGTGGAACATCACATTAAGGTAAGAAGTTTGTTTGTTTGATTTTATTATTCATTTAGATGATTTAGGAGTTGAATTTGATGGGTTTTAAGGTTAATTGCATCAATTGATGCAAATTGGTAGGAATTCCTAAATTTCCCTAACCTAACGGAAGTTGTAAGTCTTAGCCATTTGAATTAGTGTTAGTTTTTGTTAATTGATGTTAGAATATGTCAATTGGAGGTTAATAGGTAACTAATTAATGAATGGTTTAATGTAGAATTCAAGATTTGGCAAGGTTGCCTTATTTGGCTCTATTGGTGGTTTGTGAGGAAATTCAATTTTCCAAAGCTATTTGGAAGTTTAGGTGAGTCTTATATGCATCCTGTAACATGCCTATATCATTGAAATTGAGATTGGAATTCATTTGTGAAAATGGAATGTTGACCGAACCTAATTCACTATTCATATGCCTTATATTTTGCCTTATTTTCCATAGACAATTTGATCCCATTTGATGTTGTTTAATATTGTTTCTTTGATGCCTATTGTATAATTGCAAATGTGACTTGTTGTTGGTTGAGTTGGGCAAGTCAAATTTTCACCCTAACCTAACCTATTGGCTTGCCATTTTATGCCCACCAAGTATTTGTGAAAATGCCTAGTTCATTTTACCTTTGGCCTATTGTTTGCCATAGGCCTACCATTTGAATGCCATTATCGCCAGCGACGTTGGCATGCCAATTGGCCTACCATTTTCCTTTGTTGAGCCAACTTTTGTTCCATGTCTTTATTGATTACCAAACCACTTACTATTATTTGTATGTCACTTATTACAATGCCATGGATCTTATTGATAATTGATTGACTGATATTGAGCTTATTGATATGGAGGATGCCATTGTTGCATAATGGTATTCGTTGATATGTTGTTCCTTATGTTGATCCTTATGTGGCTTGACAGAGCTACTGATCCGACAGGGTAGTGAGAAAATACTATCAGCGATGTGCACATTGTATTATTGATACCCTAGCTAGGAGGGGTTATGGTCATGGACATGGCCATAAGACCTGATCTGTCTTATGCTCATTGATATTGATATGCTACTGGAGACTATATGTTCACATACTGTCCATACTAATTCTACTGGATATTGTATAATTTCAAATAGTCCATCCCTCTATTTGTCTTCCATATGATACCAAGTCTATACTATGTTCTTTTGCTATACTGTAACCTATTATTGATTTTCTATACTATTATTTGACCTATTGGTACCATTGATCCATTATTACCTACTGTTTATTTGATGATGCATATAGATTCACTGATTATCTTATATACTCACCTTTTCTTTGTTTACCCCTTTCAGGAGAGGAGTAGTTAGCAAAATCCTATCGTCTGTCATCCGAGGATTTCTGTCAGTAGTACTGATGTATATATTCTGATTTTGTATTATTATTTTGATGTTTATAATCTAGCTGCTCCATAGGGTATGTATGGATTAGCTAGGAAATGAACATGTATACATGTATGTGATGATATTATGAGTTATATGATGATTATATGATATGATATTATGACTGTTACAACCAATTGCAGCAAATTACAGAATGAATTATAGAATAACAGAATGGATGGTAACTAACTAAAATGGATAATATATTGTGGTTTATAGACTATGCATATGATACTGGGTTCTACGGGTGCCAATCGTCATTGGCATCTCCCGTGCCCTAGGACCGTCACGATCCGGAAATGGGTCGTGATAGCAGCCCACTAGACGAAGTAGTTTTTCCTACTTCTCCAATTATCGGTCCTATTTCCCATGCCATAATGAATGACTGGAGGCGGTCTATGCATTTTGTATGTCCTGCTGGCTTATCAAGAAAATTAGATGATTATGATTCCTGGTTCATCATGGAAGTTTGGCCTATTAAGAAGATCAGGCGAGTAACCTTGATTATAGAGTTGGAGGCAGACATGGAGACTGGACATATTGAAACAGACACAATGACAGGACTAGAAGACACTGTTGCAACCAATGATGAGTTGGAAGTAAAGGTTGAACCAGATATACTTGTGACAGAAGATGGTAACTCTGATGACTCAAAGGATATTCATCCTAGGAGAAAACGGGCTTAAACTCTATATTCGATCTTTATATTTTGTTCAGAATTTTGAACTTCATTCATGTTAAGACTATGGCATTCTTTTTGAATAAGATGGATTTTTTATTATTTTGACATTGGCAGACGAGAATGAACGAATTTTGATGAAACTGAATTAAAAAGACTAGACTATGACTGATAAAATCCAATTTAAAACTAGGCATTTTTTTATATACTTTTTTTCTCTTTTTTTTTTTTTTTTATTTTGCTCTAATTTTTGCCCGAGCTACCCTTTCGGGTTTTCAACTAGCGAAGCTGCTCTAATTTTTGCCTAAGCCACCTTATTCGGATTTTCAACTAAGCAAGCACTAGTCAATTAATTTGGGCATAAAAAAAATGATAATTTGATTATGCTTTGGACCGTACCCAAAGTGGGCTACCTACATATCTCCATTTCCATTTTTTTTACACATCAAAATTTACTTTTGGGAGAATCAAGTCCTCGTAGTTTTGTTCATACAATGCGTCATGAAATGAAAATTACACAAAGTATCTTTTCAATTGATCAAGATTACAAGGATTCAAAAATTCATTCCCATCCAAATCTATGAGTATGACACCTTCGCCGAACAAGATCTTCTTGAGCACATATGGGCCGACCTAATTTGGTATGAATTTACCTATTGGATCATAAACAAGAGCTCTGATTTCTTTTAGTACTAAGTTGCCTTCTTCCAATCCCCTGTCAGTTATAATTTTAATGAAATGTCTGGCAACTCTTTACTGATATCCTTGTATCTGATAGGACGCATCCATCCTTTTTTCATCAATAGCATTCAACTGGTCATGATATCCCTTAATCCACTCCGCTTCACTAAGTTGTCTGCATAACCCTTACCGAGCGGATTTGCTTCAATTGGAAGCACTGCCTCCATCCCATATACCAAAGAATATGGAGTTGCCCCTATTGGTGTGCAAACGGAGGTCCGATACCCCCATAATGCAAATGGAAGGTGTTCATGCCAGCTTCTATGACTGGTGATCATCTTTTGCAAAATAGTCTCGATTGTTTTGTTTACCGCCTCAACTGCCCCATTAGTTTGAGGGTGATAAGGTGAAGATCGATGATGCTGAATCTTTTCCTTCTCAAGCAGACTTGTTACTTCTTTTTGAAAATGAGACCTATTATTTGTGATGATCTCAAAAGGCAATCCAAACTGATAAATGATGTTAGTTTGGATAAAGTGTGCTACCTTTTAGAATTTAGCACATGGTAAGAGGTTGCTTCCACCCACTTTATGAAGTAATCTATTGCTACTAGAATGTATTCATGCCCATTCTAAAATTTAGGACTTATATGCCCTATGACATCAATACCCCATGTAGCAAAAGGCCAGAAAGTTGCAGTCGGGCGCAATGGGACAGGTGGTTGCTTCTGGAGCTTGGCAAATATCTGACATTTGTGACACCTTTGTGCAAACTTAGAACAATCTTAGATAAATGTGAGCCAAAAAAATCCAAGATTCTTGATTTTTTTGGCCAACGAGAAACCATTCATGTACAGGCCTTCTTCACCATTATGTACTCATTCCATAATCTGCTAAGCTTCCTTTTCTGTCACACACCTAAGGTGGATATTATCCCATGCTCTCCTATACAATACATCACCATTTGTTATGAAATAACTAGCCAATTGCCTAAGGGTCCTCCGATCTTATTTAGATGCCCCTTCCGAATACTGGTCATTTTTCAAAAAATTAAATATGTCCTAATACCATGGCCTACCATCAACTAACTGAATTTGCATATATGTTGTATCATAACCCAGTTGCCTTCATACTTCAATAACCATATGACATACAATCTCGTTACCTATTGTTAGTCCTTTTGGCAACCAAGAAGGGGGGGGGGGGGGGGGGGAAATTGTTGTTTGCGGACATAACACCAAAAAAAAATTTAATTGAAGGAAAGAAAGGGAAGAAGAAAGAACACAAGGATTTATAGTGGTTCGGCATTCTTGCCTACATCCACTCCTCAAGATCACACATGATAATTCTCTTAACTGATCCTTTTATGGGTGCAAGATTAAACCTAAGTATTTAGGCTAACACTCAAACCTTACAAGTATTTTTAAGGCTCACATTAAAACCTTTACAAGTGTTTTCTCAAAGGCTCACACTCAAACCTATACAAGTGTTTTTTAAGGCTCACACTCAAACCCAATAAGAATTACAAAAGAGTATAAAAAGAAAAACCCCTTACAATAATTTTCCCAACGCTCAAAGAATAGCACAACTAAAGGTGTTTTAACAATTTCAGCTCATTTCAAGTAAATATAAGAATTAATTTGATTTAATCTCTCAAACACTTAATCTCTTATTAATCTCAAATTCTCTAACCTATTTGAGCTTCATACTATCTTGTATTTATAGTCTTGGATCAAATATAGCCATTATGGACCAAAATATAGCTATTACAATACTTTCCAATGGCTAGTTTTGCTATTTGAATCGCGGTAGTCGCGCCTGTAACTTTTATTCCTGCTAGAGTGGTAAATTAATTTTACCATATATTGAGTTATACAACTATAAATTATGCACCATTTTTTGTGATAGAAACTTTGAGATGTATACTACAACTTTATAGTTTAACTAAACTCCAAAATAATTCATATTCATGTCCTAAAAAATCATAACATTTTCTCACTCCAATTTATAAGATAGTTTGAGCATACTTCACTAATTCTTCAATTTCTCCTTCTATAGAGATCGAAATGACTTGATTCTTTTTCCATATGAAATTAGTCGTATAGAGATTCAATTATGTAAAATTTCACGCTCAAATTCTTCTTCTAGGCTTCCCAAAAATATTTTCAATTTGTCCCATCTACTTTTTCCTAGTTTGGCACCTTGACCATAATTCATTCAAAAATTCATATCTTCATTTTCCAATGTCCAATACTCAATACAATTTTTGTTCCTAAAACTAGACATCCATATCTTTCCATATATATATGACTTGTCCTAATAACTTCTTCCAATTTATATAGAATAGCATCAAATCATACTTTTTGCAAAACTGTCAGTTTTTCAGAGTCGTGCCTTTGAATTTCTAGAGTCGCGCCTGTGACTGAGCCCACTACCAGAGAGACACTGTTCATCTGAGGCTACTGGATGTTTTGATAAATTTTTATTTTAATTTCGCACCCGCGACTTCACCTAGTCGCACCCCCAACTTCTTTATGTAGCGCCAGCAACTGCAAGTGGTCCTGCCAGCGATACACCGAAATTTAGCAACTTGCAGCTTCATTTCTAAAAAGATGTAATCTTCAAATATGCTCCCCCTTACCATATGCACTCTATAAACTTTCTTAAAATGTGTTAATCCTATGGTTTGAAAAATGATCATGATTTCTCATGCCTCAATCAATTCAAACAAACTGTTAGAACAAATAACACATTTATATTATTTTGTTATCATTAAAATCAACATCAAGCCCAAGAGGGCTAACAATCTCCCCCTTTTTGATGATAACAAAACCATACATACAAGTATTCAAATATTTAAATAAAATATCTCATATAAATAAATATCAATGAAATACAAATACAAACACTTGTACAAACTTCTCCCCCTTTTTGATATCATTAAAAATGTTAAGTTCTCCCCCTTTAAAAAATAATTTATGCCAATTTGAAATATTGGAGCGATACCAATGAAATTATACAAATGATACCAATTGAAATCATTAAAATTTATCCCCCTAATCAATCAAAAACATTCAAGGGGTTCAAGGGATCATCAAAGCAAAAATTATCAAAAAAAAA
>CANXYC010579471.1:0-29947 GCA_948193065.1 Aleurites moluccanus | reverse complement strand
TTTGTGAAACCTAGCCATCCAACCATCCATTCTTCTTACTTTAATCCTATTGGTTCATCCAAAGTCAACTTAGATAGGTTACACATACAATTGACACACCAAATCACAAACCAAAGGCAATAATCCCATACATTGAGCTTAGGATAGGAACTTTGCAACCTACTCATCTAACCATCCAATTTTTAATCATTTGATCCAACGGTCAGATTTAATCAAACATAAACTAATACCATAAGGTTGCACACACTTAATAACTCCATATTATAAAGGAAATGACCAAATTACCCTTAGTGCAATCGAAACACCGAAATCGCGCTACATGCCGATAACAATTTTTCAACCAGGGTTATTTCTTAAAATATTGCTCAAATAAATAAAATAAGGCCATTTTCAAGTTTTTAAATTATTTTCTCTCTTTAAATATGATATTAAATCCATAAAATTCCGATGGGCGAAAAATGACCATTTTGCCCCCAGTTCACCAAAAACTCAAAATTTTCCGATTAAGTCTTAGCAGCCTCTAGACTATTCCTATGCCTAAAACTAATTCAAATAACATGCATAATTATGAATTTCATGCATTAATATATATTAACATCACAATATAAAAAAATCTAAAATCTCCCCTCTGAAGATCTCTATAAAGGTTAGGTTCAAGTTAGGTTGAGGTGTTACACACACACACACACATATATATATAACATTAAAGTAAAGAACTTAAAATAAAAGAGGTTTAATAAATCAAAAAGCCAATAATAGGGGGTGTTAACTCTAGCCCCTAATGGAAATTCTAGATTAACCACACATTCGCCAAAATAATATAAATTTAAGAAAAAGGAAGATTTTTGGTGTTTTTAGATTTGAAGTTATGAAACAGCTTGCCTGCGTATCCCATTGAATGGAAATTAAAATCCACGCAATTCTCCCTTTTTGCAAAATTGCGAAAGGGGTTTGATTCGATTTTAGTAAAAGATTGATTTTGTGGTTCTTTTAATTGATTTAAACTAATTAATTTAGAGGTACGAACATGATACCTTGGTTTAAGAGGGACACCTTCTTCGAAGGGGTTGGGTTTTGCTTTGCGGGGGATGACTTCTTAGTGCTCTTCCAGATCAGAGTTCCACTTTGAATTTGGTAAGATTAGCACTACGGTGTGCTTCGAGTTGATTATTCCAGCACAACAACATGCTTCGAGTTGATTTGTCAGCACTACAGTGTGCTTCGAATTGATTAGATTGATGCTTCTTAATAGGACGTCGATACTTCTAAATCGACTCAAAGAGATATCATTCTAGGTGTTTTATTCCTTCCTCTCAAAGAGAGTTGGAGAAATCAGTTCAAAATCAAAGAGAGATGAACGCTTGTGATAAAGAAAGCTTAACAAGGAGGGAGAAAGGAGAGCTAAGGAAAATTCGATATAGTTATTCTATAAGTCAATGAGAGTTGGTATACCTTGAAATAAAATTGAGCCTTGTATTTATAGGGAAACATTTGAGGGAAAACTAGACTGAAAATCGATGTGGGATTTATATTCTAGATTTAGTGGCACCGGTATTAAAGTTTGACGACAAGGGATAAGCATATTGGCGGCATCACTTTCTTTTAGTGGCGACAATGCCACCTAGGAATGGCACTACCGCCAATGCTAAGAGTGGCTGCCACCAGGCTTATTCTAATGCTTATCCGGTTCGATTAGTCCAATTCGAAGTGGTTTAACCTCTGATTAATACTAATAAGTCTGACACGGTTAGATTTATCTGTATCTATAGTCAACTTTAATCTCCGATCAATTACTAATCAGTCTATCATGACCTGAGTATGCTTGGGTATAAAATCACGTGTTCACAATTATAGATAATGAGGAAAGAACCTGTTATTGCAGGAGATGGGAGTTGGCTGGCATCTCTTGTGCACATGCAATGTGTGCATTGATATTGAATAGAGAGATATTAGAGGAGTTTGTAGATGAGTGCTACAGTGTTTAGACATACATGAACATTTACAGTCATTGCATACAACCAGTAAATGGTTCAGAGCTTTGGCCTTATAGCAATGAACCTGCTCTTTTACCCCCTCAATTGCCAAAGCCAAAAAATGGTAAGAAGAAAAAAAATGAGGAGATTAGAAGCTGAAGAGCTAGAACACTTAGCTAATACAGGGAGAGTCTCTAGGAAAGGTGCAGTATTACATGCACAATATGTGGTGTGAAAGGTCACAATAAGAGATTCCATTCTAAGAACAAACCAGCTGAAAAGGGTGTAAGTAGTAGCCCACTTTGACCAAGAAAATATATAAGTTTCTTGTATTTATATTTTAGTTTTATGCATGTTAATGTGCAATGGACTAATATTGTAAAATATGCAGGTGAGGAAGAGTAAAACAATGGGCTTTGGAGTTGTTAACCCATCCCAAAAGTGAATAGAAGACCATCTGTGAATCCCACACCATATACTATACAGTGGATGCATGATGGTAGCAGTAAAGTTTCCAATGACAAGATTTTCAATGTGAATACTACATCAGTACTATAGGTGTATCATTTCTTTCTAACTCTATATACTTATATTTGTGGTGTTAAAATTAGGGCAATTGTCAAATTTTGCTTCTAGGGCAACTCCTTACCTTTGTCAAGTGAACTATGTATTACTGACGTTTAAGGTCCTCAGTCATTATTTACACCAGTTGTCATTTCGGTATAGACCAAAGAAAGGGCAGAAGATATATACATATTACTATTATAAGTTATTGATGAGAACCTTGATGATTTTGCTACCAGTGAAGATGAAGCAGCCATTTTAGAGAAAAGTATTAGTCAGCCAAGAAGAAAAGTCCATCAGAAAGTTGTTAGCCTGCAAAGGAGGCCTATTACAAGAAATATGAAAGTATCTTCCAAATCAGTTGCTAGAGGACCGAGAACAATGTATAAGAAGCCATCCTTTTCAAAACTAGCTTAGAAATAGAACTATTTTGTCATTTTGTCATATTTTGTCATTTTCTCAAGAATATTGGTACTTGGGAACATTGCATCTTGAGAACTATGTTGCTTGGCCTATTTTTTTTTTGTGTTTAGTGATTTTTTAGGCTTATTTTATTAATTGTAAGGAAAAAAAAGTGTTGGGAATATGACATGTGGAGATGTATCACTTGTCATATGGGCAACACTACAAGCCTTTACTTAAAGTGGTAGACATATGAACAACTTGTATGAATTACAGTTAATAAAACATGACACTTTTGTTAATAGGGTTGGATTTAATTATTGTTAATGCTTTATTATTTTGTTGTTGTTAATTATTATTCTTTTATTATTTTGCTCTTGGATTTATGATAAATATATATCATCAACACTTGAACACAAATTATTAACTAAATAAAATTATATTATATTGATATAATAGTAACATAATACAAAATAAAACTAACAATTATACGAAATAAGCTTCAAATATAAACATTTGAGCTCACAAAAGTTTCATTAAGTTCATTAAATTCATTATTATACTATTATAGCTTATAAATGTCTAAATTCACTAAGTACTAAATGTAAAATCAATGAAACCCCCCAAAACGAAAGCCCTCAGTTCACTCACTATCAATACAGACACCAACAAATAAACCTAAATAAAATATAACAACAACGACATAAAATAGGCAGCGACAATTATTCTTTCTTGGCTTCTTTGATTCAATTACTTCTTTATATATTTATTCTTCAATTATGTCAACCTCATTCCTTGGTCCATTGTTGAAGACCGTTGAATCTTCATCTCTACATCTGATATCATCTTTGTCTGTAATGATTTGTGGGTCAATTCAATCAAAATATTTGCATTTCGCCCTAACCTATAACAATCAGATTCTAATATTTCAAGGGTTTTTCACGCTCAAATTACTGAATAAACAACCTAGATGAAATTAAAAACAAAAAATAACCAATTTACACTTATATCCATATAATATTTGCACCTAAAATACCTTCTTTCAGGGTTTTCCATGCACTAAGAAGTCCTCAGTAAACAAGGTTCTCCGTACTTGTATCTCAATACAATTAGTTGTGTCATTTCCAGATAAAGTGAGCTTTTTAGGGTTTTAGTTTATAGTTCTGAATTTAGAGTTTATACTATTCGTTTTTCATATTAGTGTGTTAAGAAACACAATTAAAGAGTAATGATCCTTCAAAAAAGAAAGGAAAAACGAAATCAATACATACAAAATCAAAACTAAAGAAAGAAAATTGAGAGAGAGGGAAGAAACGCGAGTAACAGAGAGGTGGAAGGATTAGGGAAAAAGAAGAAGGGGTTAAAAAATTTAATTTTCTCTATCAACACATGCCGTCATACATTGAACCACATGCTATTTTTACTGAAGTGGCGGCCCCATATTCAGTTACAGGATTTTTGACGTGGCACGTGACATATCAATTCTCGCCACGTGTCATCTATGTGGCATGTTGAGTTAGCATTTGAAGTTGACTCAGATGTCACGTATATCGATCCGACAATGATATGGTTTGGCGATCTGCCGAGAAATATTTTCAAAAGTTTAGTGATAAGACTAAAATAATTTTCTGGTTGGTGATCAAAATAGAACAAATTCGAAAGTTTGGTGATCACTGCGGTCATTTATCCATCAAATATTAAAGGAAATTCTTAGTTTATTATATCAACTAAATTTTTACTTGATTATATTTTATTATATTTATTTACATCATATTAAATATAATATTAAGATTTTAGTTATCTTTCATAGAATTATTTTGCATAGAGATTGAGTATCTTATATATTATATTACTATTTAGCTTGAAATTTGTTTGAATTATAATCTTTTAATTTGTTAGTTTTGCCAAGTTGTGTACCAAACTCTTTTATGTAATAATAATTTCTTATAACTATATTAATTTTCAATATTTATTTATTTAAAATTAAATGTAAAACTAGACCATTGAATTTTTTTTTTTTTTTTACTTTTTTGTAATTTTTAAAAGTTATGCATCAAATTTATATAGGTTAGAAGGCTAGTTTAAAGATGAAATTACATGTTATACAAGTTTTTTTGTTTTTATTACATTTGTATGGTGGCTTTTATTTATTTATTTTCATTTCAAACCTTTGTAAATTATATTTTTATAAACCTTTTCAAACCTTAGTAAATTATATTTTTATAAATCTTTGTTTATTATAATTTTATGTATTTTTTACTTTTTTATTTTATTTTTACGGTGTTTTTTTTCCTTTGTCACGTAGAGAGAGAATCTTTCTACGTTTTAATGTTTCTGTTTTTCATTATTTTTCTCTAGTCCTCGAGGTGAATTAGAGTTTTTCTTAGAGTCCAAATCTAGTATGAAAGTCCATTGGCAACCAAGAGAAAGGGGAATAAATTAGTTATTAAAAATTAAGAGTAAATTAAAAATTAATGAGATGAAAAGAAGAAAGAAAAAACACAAGAAATTTTATAGTGGTTTGGTCAACACCTGCCTACTTTCACTCCTTAATATCACATTTAAGTATTTTACTTCAATTATCTTTTTAATCAGGTTCAAGATCAAACCTAAGTGTTTTGACTCACATTCAAACCTTTACAATGTTTTTTTCTCACGAGGCTCATATAAAAACCCTTTAGAGTTATAAAAGTAGAGGAGAAGAAAATTTTCTTAACTTATCCCATCTCTCAGCTAATTGAATACGCTTCAACAACCTTGAAAAATTACAATTAATACTTTACTAGAATTGAAAACTCAAGATTTAGCTCAAAAGATAATGAATGTGCTAAAGGATAAATTAATACAAGAATTGAGGTTGTTCTTCTATTTTAAACTTTCATACCAACCCATATTTATAGTCTTGCATAAAATAGAGCCATTTTGTCCTATTAAATGCTCATTAATGTACTCTTCAACTTTTCAACAACTAGTTTTTTTATCTGTATTTATAGAGTCGTGGCTGCGACTCAAAAGTTACCGGTGCGACTTGCCTGGAGCTGAAGAACTTCACTGCAGTAACTTTACACTCGCAACTATGACTTTTGCTAAGTTGTGGTTGCGAGTAATTGTCCTATTCCACCATGAAGCTACTAAACCTCTGAGACACTTTAGTAGCAGCTGCGACTTCCTCTGAACATTAGCTCGTGGACTTCACTATTGGACCTTGTGGGAGCAACTTTTTGCTCATTTAGAACTTAAGCTACTAGATTGGACACATTAGTAGTGACTGTGATATATTGGTAACGGCTGCGACTACCTCTAAACATTCTAAGTAGTGGTTATGACTTTTGCCCTGTTTTGGGCCTTCATCTTCTGGTCCTATTGAAGTCATATGTTGCTACTGCGACTTCTCGATAGCGGCTGCAATTTTTGCCCAGCCTAGAACTTGAGCTACTGTACTCCAAAGTCACGGTTGCTATCCTTAAAGCAGATGCGACTTTTTCTACAACCTGCAATCTTTAGGAAAGGTTTGACTATCTTACATATAATCAAATAAACATAATTAGTACCTTAATTAGTTGTTTGTAATTATCAAAATAACTATTTTAAGATAATAAGATCTAACAATCTCCTCCTTTTTTATGGTAACAAATAACCATTAAGTACAAGATAAAAGTGTATGAATATTATGAGTTTTATGATACTTTTTGACAGAACTCCCCCTCAACAAGTGTATTATAATTTAAAAATGAAAAATTTTAGGTTCTTTGCACTTATTTCTCCCCTTTTGTTTGAAACCATTCAAAAAGTTATATATTAAGGAAAGAAATGAGGATGTAGAAGCATAGTGCAACAAAAATTCAAAATGGCAGTAACAATAAGAGTAATATGTTGCAGATAGAAAGATGAGGCAAAAGATTGCCATTCAAGCTATTATGGGAATTCATCATTTCAATAAAAGTAAATATCAAATGCAAAATAGTAATGACATTAATTTACCAAAGACATAAAAGAGTTGCAAATAACCATCAAAATGAATTTAATCAATCAAGAATAGGCAAAAAGAATTCAAATGTTCACAAGTAACAAAAAGTGGCCAATTAACATTAAAAAAAAAGGACAATTGCCAAAATATATTAATCATAAGCAAACATGCCAAAATAATACCAAATATACCAAAAACATAGGAAATAGGCCAAAAATGGACCAATTAACACAAAGTGTACCAAATATAGTCAAATGTACCAAAATAATACAAAAATCAATGAAGAATCCTAAAAATCTATGATGAAGGAGGATCCTTGGTTGGTTCTTAATGTTGTGCTTCTTCCTTGCCTTTTTCTTCTTTATTGGAATGTTCTTCTTCTTAGGCCTTGGAGTTCCCACTAAGATCAGCAATAACAATAGTGCCAATGGCTGCAATGTCGGCAAACGCCTCAGCCTGTGCCTTGCCCTTATCGATTTTAGCATCGACACTTGAGGCTGCATCATCTGAATCAGAGGCAATAGATGGGGACACTTTTGTCTCATTAAACACTACCGTCAACTCCCGTTGTTATTGCCGAAGCCGCTGAACCTGTCACGATCCAATTTTCGATCGCGACGGTCCTAGGATGTAAGATATGCCAAAGACGACCATCACCTATAGAACCCATTATCACATGTAAATATCTATAACCATCAATTAATTAATCATTTTACTTAGTTACTATTCATTTTGACATTCTGTAAACTGTCTGTAATTTTAATGATGTTAGCTGTAACATCCATCAACACATCATATTAATACTCATATACCATAAAATATTATATATATATGTTCATAGCCTAACTAACCCATACATACCCAATGGAGCAGCTAGATTATGAACATTAAAATACTATATTTAATTTAATTACATTGCTATCAAAAGACTGCAGAAATCCACAGAGTATTTGAAATTGGGATTCTGCTATCTACTCTACATCTGAAATGGTAAACAAGGAAAGAGTGAGTATATAAGATACTCAGTGAATCTAATATGCATCGCCAATAAAGAGTAGTTTGGATCAATAATAAATGATAACAAAGGAAACAATGATGACAATCTATTCAATATAATCAAATTACAGAATTAATAACAGGAATGACAGTTAGGTCAATAATCATATCAAAGGAATGGTATCACATGGGTAAGACAGATATAGGGTCATGAAACACGTAGACTATGTGTAATCACACAGTCAATCTCATATCAATAAACATAAGACTGATCAGGTCTTATAGCTATGACCAATAACCCTTCCTAGCTAGGGTATCAATAAACAAGGTGCACATTACCGATAGTATGTACCCACTACCCTATCGGAGTGACAGCTCTGTCAAATCACATTAGGGTCAACACAAGTATGAAACATATCATTAAATACCATTATGCAATAATGGTATCACCAAATAACAATATCTCAATGTCAATTATTTCAAGTAGCAATTTAATCAATGGAATAGCAATAAGCAATAGATATGCAATGACATTTGGTTGGTAATTAATAATGGTATGGAATATAGGTTGGTTATACATATGCAAATGGTAGGCACAATTGGCATACCAATGTCGCTGGTGACAATGACATTCAAATTGGTAGGCCTATGGATGAAAATGTGATAGGTCTATGGAAAAACAACTAGGCATTTCATCAAACACATGGTGGGCAAAATTGGACAAGCCATTCGGTTAGGTTTTGATGCAAACTTGGCATTGCCCAATTATCTAACAACAAACTCACATTGTAGGCAACACAATAGGTAATAAATATACAACATTAAACATCATTAAAAGGATCAATTAGGCATGTGAAACAAGAAGAAAAACAAGACAAAAATCAAAGGGTGAATAGTACTATAGGGTTTAGCCAAGAATGGAGAAAAATTAGAGAATTCCAATCAACATTCTAACACATTAGGCATATAATTTGATGCATATTAAACACACCTAACACTCCAAATAGTTTAGAAAAATTAATTTCCCACCAATTGCTTCAAAGGAGGCAAAAATGACAACTTTGATGTTCTTGATTTTCTATAGCAAATAAACCATAAATTAATCATCCATTAGTCTCCAATTAACATAATCTAAGCTTAATTAACATAAACCAACACTAATTCAAATAGCTAAATCACACAACTTAGGCTAGGGCTTGAAAATGAGAGAAAAGTGTTCAAATGCATCAATTGATGCAATCAAACACCAAACCCATCTAATTCAACATCTAAATCATCTAAACAAACTATAAAATCAAACAAACTAATTGGTTACCTTGATTGGAGATTCTACCTGAAATTTTCCTTCAAATATTCCTTGGTTTCCTTTGTGATTTCAAGGAAGAAATGGGTTGGAAATGGAAGAACTATGCTTGAATTCAAGTTTTCTATAGTTTTTCTTTAAGAAATTTGGTTGAAAAATGGTGGAGAATTGAGAGGAAGTGGTTCGGCCACTATGGAAGAAGGAAGAAGATGATGGCAAAATTTGACTAAGGCATTTTTTATATATTAAGTTAAAATGACAAATTACATTTTGGTCCTTAAACTATCAAGTATTCATACTTTACCCCAACTTTTTCTGTAATTTATTCTGACAATTCTGTTGAGAATTGGATTTCAAAGTTGGGATTCAAAAGGCTTATTTTTATTTATACTTATTTATAAAAATAGTTTCAGAGCCATTTTGAAACTAAGATAGACCACTTTCCACTATACCCCTCAAAGTTTCATTTATTTACAATTTTTCCATCACTTACTTTTTCAGTGTTTCTAAACATTTTTCACCTCTTTCTTTTTACCATAATTACACATGCATTAGTATGATCCTTTACCCCCTGGTCAAAATCAGAAATTCAACTGTTACCTGGACTGCTATTTCCTCGGCAGTGTTTCCAACATCGACGATTTTTGAAAAAGTATTTTATTTGCTTTCAAACTGTTTCTCTAAAATTATTTCTAGTCGTTTCAATTATTTCAAATCATAAACTGAGAACTATATCATGCATTCAAGATAGAGTTTCTTAGGGTATTACATTCTACCCCACTTTTAATAGAGGATTGAGAAGAACTTATCTTCTTCTCTACCAATGTGATCCGATCATCTAGCTGTTGGATGCTTGTTAAGATTACACGTTGATGCTCGAATTGTTGGTGCTCAAGCTTGTTGAATGTGACATTAATTAGAGTTGTAAAAGCAGAGGATGAGATATCACCTTCGGGTACATGATGAGGTGTTGGTGCTGGTGATGTTGCTGGAGGAGGTAATGGTTCATGTTGTTTCACTTCGATGTCATCTTCCCCAACTGCCGGCTCTCCCTTTAACACGTAATTCCCTTCCCAGTTTTTTGCAAGTATAAACATTTTGAACAGTGTATGTGTGTTGAGGAATTTTTGATCATTGTGGGGGCCGAACTAAGGGTTTAAAGGCAGTTGAGTCGAGTCAAAACCTAAAGTGAGGAACAATGATATCACATGCTATTTTGGTAATAAGGTGATTGACCACTATATCCCCAGTTTTCTTTTTATAAAGGGAATCAAAATGTTCAACTAACCACCATCCTGAAACAATCTTGTGACTATTTTCGATACACCATAAGAAAAATAAGTCAGATTTCAACTTGGAACTATAGTTAGTGCCTCTAGCATTGATCGCGTATATCATAATTCGATGCATGATTTTCAAAACGGGGTTCTAATGCTAGTGGCTTTAGAGACCCTAGGGTTAAATACAATATTTTGTCCAGTTATCTCACTCCAAAAGGAATCAACATCAAAAACTTCTACATAATGCATTACACCATCCTCAGTGAATCCAAATAATTAACACAATTGTTTAACACTAAGGGTGGAAGACTGTCCTAAGAGTTTGAATTTCATTTCACCATAATTGGACCCTTTGGAAGTGTTAACATATAATGTTGAAAAGAATTCAAACACTAACAATGGG
Source organism: Aleurites moluccanus (assembly GCA_948193065.1). Lineage (NCBI taxonomy): Eukaryota > Viridiplantae > Streptophyta > Magnoliopsida > Malpighiales > Euphorbiaceae > Aleurites > Aleurites moluccanus. The sequence goes on along the minus strand of CANXYC010579471.1, from coordinate 19,059 downwards.
TAGCAATCATGTTTAATATTCACAATTGTTAGCCAATTAACCTTTTTAAGTTTTTCCCTAACAGGTTCTGCTAACCCTAAATCATTTAGAGCTACCCAATCTACATACCTATGGGGAGGACCACTCAATTAGTTGTGAGAATGTCATAGTGCTTCTTCTCCTCCGATGGAAATATCAGGTGGGTTTGGGTGTTTAGGTTGATGGGTAAGTTTTGGGCATTTGGAGGAGCTTCCTCCTTTGATTGCACGGTCTTAAATCTTTTAGGAGCCATTTATTGATGATAAAATGAGGGAAATAAGGTTCCTTTTGCCGAAAATGATGATTCGACTTGAGGGGAGTGAGTTTTTGAAAGAAAAAAGCTTTTAGGTTTCAGAGAGAAGTATTTAAAATGACGCGAGAAAAAGTTTTAAGGTTACTATATCGAGGAAGTCGCAACTGCGACTAAGAGATATAGTAGCAAGAGTATTTCGGCCATGACTTCGCTGTAGCGCCTGCGATACCAACTAAAAGTCCATTGACAACCAATAGGGGGTGAATTAGTTATTAAAAATTATAGGCAAATTAAAAATTAATGAGATAAAAATTAATGTGACTTTTCCTGTTTCGGGCCTTCACTTTCTAGACGTACTGTAGTCATTTGTTGCAGTTGCGATTTTTTGGTAGCGGTTGCGACTTTTGTCCAGCTTGGAACCTGAGCTACTGAACTCCAAAGTCACAATAGCGACATTCCTTGTAACGACTGCGAGTTTTCTGTAACCTACAATCTTTGAGAAAGATTTGTCTATCTTGTATATAATCAAACAAATATAATTAATTCTTTAATTAGTTATTTGTAATCATCAAAATGAGTATGTTAAGATACTAAGGTCTAACACAATCCATTAAGAAGACGATGATTAAGGTGAGATTTTTCTATACGAAATCATAATCTAATCCCCATGACTGTCAACCATTGCCAAAATAGCCACTGAATAAACCTTGAATTTAAAGAACTCTATCAATGGTTAGGTATCTCAATCTCCTATTCCTAATATGGTAATATTATTTTTTTATATTTATTTTGATAGAGGGTATAATCTTTTTGAGATTTGTTTTATTGATTTTATTGACGAGATTAGAATTTTTTTTTTTATGAGTCTCTTTATTTTGGTGAGAAATAACCTTTTATCAATATTATTTCCTCTTCTTTGCAAATTCCTTTCCAATTTATTTCATTTTTTCTTATTTCATTTTTATTTTCATTTATCCATTTGATTTCAGCCATGATTTTAAAGTTTATATGAGTTTGATATGTTTTGTGAGCATTGAAACAAAAATTAGAAACATGTAAAAATGTAATGTACAAAGATTAGAAATGGAAAAGAAATAAAAGTCACCTTACAAATGAAACAAAAACAAAAAAACTCATATATCGTGTAATTTCCTATATGTCTTGTTGAAATAAAAAATTGAAATTGAGATTTTTAATTCCAATTTCTTAAAATTAAAAGTGTGTTAGAATTGTAATTTCAATATTTGTTTTCCACACATAATTGAAATAATTAAAATTAAATAAAAATTGGTGGCGGTAGAGGTAATGGTGGACCACGACGATATCGTTGACAGTGAGGATGGCAGTGGACCAATGACGGTGATGGTGATGATTGACCACGGTCGATGATGACTGACCACCACCACCGTGGCGATGACAATAGCAGTAGGGATGACTTAGACAGTGATGAAATTATAATTTTTATAAGTTAATAATAAAATTATGGCATAAAATTTTTAATTATATTATAATTTTATGTAATTAAAGATAAAATTCTAATTTCAATTCTAATTATATTTTCAGGCTACCAAAACAAATCCTAAAACTTAACCTGGAATCATGCTTACATATTTGCATTGCAAGAGCGGAGCAAAAATTCTTAAGCCCAGTCGTGGGAGCATTCCGATCTGATTATCTACCGGGCTGGCTTCAACGGTATTTTCGGCCGTTTAGTTGGGATTTTGGCGCAAAACACTCGAAGAAACATGCCATAGTGGTTTTGTCCCGCTTTTTCAAACATTAAAAAATTAAAAAAATAATAAAAACACTAGATACAGAACGACAACGAAAAGCACTTTTCATGTCACTCCCGATATTTCTCTCCTTTTCTTCTTTGGTTCAAACTCCCAAAATTAATAATAATAATAAAAAAAACTGTAAACCCTAGAAGAGTCTGAAGATCGTTTGTTTCAGATCATTTGTAGGTCCAAACACTGTCTTCTTCGTTCTCTTCTCGGTCGAATTTTTGTTTCATTATGCTCTGCAGCTTTCGAGGTAATCTTCGGGGAGATTATTGCACAGAGAGGAGAAAGAGACAGAGAGAGGAGGTCCTTGAGAGAGCAATAGCCAGAGGTTATTGCGCCTCTCAATGGAATGAGCTTTTGGAGAAAGAATTTCATTTGATTACATTCATTATTAGAGAGTGTTTTTGGATTTGACCGTACATTTTGGGGATTTTGGAATTATATGTATATCTGATCATTGAGAGAGTTTAATTGGTATTAATAATCCTAAGAGTGGAATGCAGAAGAGGTTGCTTAATTCTAAGCCATGTTCAGCTAAAATTAAGCCAATTGTCATGTTAGATACTGTGCAAGAAATTGCCATTTACATACATAGGTTTCATAATCTGGACCATTTTCAGCAAGGGTAATGCACAGTTTATCTTATTATTTTTTGTCTTTCATTTGGAAAATTTCATTTTCTCTTCCTTTTCTTTTTCTGGTTTTTATGGTTTTCTGATTGTGAGTTTTTGTACTTGTTGTGATGCTTTAACTTCTCTTAGATGGTATCAGATGAAGATAACCATGAGATGGGAAGACAATGAGTGTACTTCGATGGGAACTCCAGCTTGGGTTGTTCAATATGAACGTGAGTAATTGAATTCATTATCCTTTTATTTCCATTAATAGTTTGTGTGTAAAAAAACCATTAAAAGAAGTTTACTCTATTTTTTTTTTTTGAATTCATAATGGCTTCTCAATTTCCATTAATGGAATTCAAAATCCTTTTACACACTTATTCTTTCCTTTTTTTTTTCCTTTTTGCCTTTTCAATTATCAAGAGGTTTACTTAATAAAAGAAGTTGCTGGCAAGGGGCAAAGTGCAACTTTATGCACAAGTATTTGCAATAAGCGGAGTTCCTTTGGAGACTTAAATGCTTATGCTTTATAAAACTTAGGACTTGCTCTAGCTAATTAACTAGCCACAGTTTATATGCAGCTTAATTTGACAAATCTTATAACCCACAAAGCAATGAACTTACCCTCTATTTTATATTTAGCTGTTAAAATTTTTGCATCATGTATTTAGGAATCTAACTTTATTATTTATTTATTTTCACTTGTAAGTGTCACATGATATTTTCCAGGTAATCTTAATTTCATTCAAAAAAGTGAGACCATTTTCCTCTTCCCCATTTGTAATGGTGAGGTGGGCTTGGGGAAATTATATAATATTTATTAACTCTCTTGAGTTTAATTTATGTGTCTAGTTATCTGCTGGTATATTATTTTGAAACCAGGGGCAATTTTTAATTTTTAGTTTTACTAGAAAATCTATCCCAATTTCTTTAGGAGTATTTATTTTTAATTTTAAGTATTGTTTCGAGTCTTTGTTGATATAGAAAGAATTTATTCCTTTTTATTTTATTTTAGGAGTCCAAACTAGTTTTGAAGTCCTTTACTTAAAGGACTGGGAGTTGTTTGAGTCTAAAAATATTCAGTATCATAATGCTTTTAATTAAGTTTTGTTGTTGAATAAAAAAAAGCAATTATGCTAAACCGAGTTGTGTGATGCAATTCAATTCTAGGCGTGATGTCATGAGACCTTTGGTGTAATTCCTAAGGAAATTTAGGTGTGAAGTTTAAACTATTTTCTTTTATTTTCTATTCATGTTATTGTTCATCCGTTTACTCTTCATAATTACTTTTCACAGGTCCAAAAACAGTTCATAGCTCTTTATTTTTGCTTAATTTTCCACCTCAAGCCCCGTATTTACATTCCTCATCCTTTTGCTATAGTTTCCCGCTCATCATAACATCCATATAAACCTGAAATTCACTTTTTATAACTAGCCCTCAAATCTGCCTCACGTCAATTTGGTATCAGAGTTTTAGGATCCTAGGAGCTTGTTGTTTTAATCTTCAACGATGGAGGATAATTTTTGGAATGAAATTCGACAATTACTAATTGAAATCCACGCTTACAAGCTACAAATAGAGGAGTTACATTGTTTAAAACACAAGTATAGTAGTCCTGAAAAATCTTCTCCTTCCTTGTACTATGAATTTACGGCAATTAGTCATATTCTGCATGTTAAGGAACCAAAATTTCAAGATGTGATGATGTATATGGATAGTCAAGATTTGCAAATTGCTATTAAGCATGATATAAGATAATTTCAACCAAATAATAGAGCGGGTGACATCGCTTTAAGAGGCAAGATAGAAGTTCTTAACTTTGAAGGTATGTCAAATCCTACTTCCTAACTTCGAAGGTATGTCAAATTCTACTTTATTTGTGATTGGCTTCATTGTCTTGAATCTTTCCTTGATTGATATAATATGGGAGAAGATTGTAAAGTAAGGTTTGCAAAGATAAAACTTGTCGGATTAGCTAAATAATGGTGGTATGGTGTTGAAAGCTAAGCTACAAGGGAAATATTTGCCATCCTATTATATTGAAAAGATGTGTCAAAGGGTGAATACTTTAAAAAGGGCAGCATGTCAATGGTCTTGCAACCTCTCCAAATGCAGTCACAAAAGCAAAAACTTTCACTAAGAATTTCAGGGCAACAAGAAAAGCATCTGTTGCAAGTTATTCAACCAGAAAGAGAAGTGAAAAGGCTACAACTACCATCTTAAAGGCTTAAACTGCAAAATCTGCAACCAGAAACTCCAAATCATGAAGCAAGAAAACCAAAAAAGCACATAGATGAGCCTTTTCCGCAGATTGATCAGCCTAAAAATAAAGCTGAAAATCTAGAATTGTCTTCTCAAAGCCATAAAAGACCAAATATCTTGCTAGATTTGAATCAACAAGAAGAACAATCACCAAAAGCAACAATGTGCATTGAAAAATCAATTCAACAACCTAATATTGCTATGGATACAAATGTAGTGAATTTGGGAAGTTAAAGATGAAGCTTGAAGGAGAGGAACCTTTAGACAGGAGTATGGATGGAGAAAATGTAAAACATGTTGAAGTAAAACAACAAGATATGAGAAAATTAGAAGGTACTAAAGAGTTTAAATTTATTGTTGAAGATGCCAATGATGTTGGAATGCAAGAGATGTACTTTGTTATTCCAAGTAAATTAATAAGCAAGTCCAGCAGAAGATTTCAAGTGTTTCTACTTTTATTGAAAACCAAGGAAACAAAATGGACGTTCAAGGAATTGTCATTTTTGTTTCTTAAGCACCTCAAAACTCAAGGTCGGATTTTTTTCAACAAAGGGAAAATGACGAAGAATGGGAACATAAATAAATTCATATTTAAAGGCTCAAGCTTAAAATTATGGTCCCCATTTGATATGGGTTTTATTGGAGAAATTATAGAATATTTATAAGTTCTTTTGAGTTTAATTTATGTGTCTAGTTATCTGGTGGTCTATTATTCTTAAATCAAGAGCAATTTTGTAATTTTTAGTTTTGTTGGTAAATTTTTTCCAATTTCTATAGGAGTCTTTATTTTTAGTTTTAAGTCTTATTTGGAGTTCTTGTTGGTTTGGAAGGATTTATTCATTTTTAGTTTATTTTATGAGTCCAAACTAGTTTTGAAGTCCTTTCCTTTGTCTAGGAGGAGTCTGAGTCTACATATACTTATTATTGTAATGCATTTAATTAAGTTTTGTTATTAAATAAAAAAACAACATTTCTGCAGTTGTGTAATGCAATTCAACCCTAGGTGTGATGCCATGGGACCTTAGGTGTGATTCCTAAGGAAGTTTTGTGTAAAGTTTAAACTATTTTCTTTTATTTTCTATTCATATTGCTGTTCACAACTGCAAAAATATCCTATAACTCTTTATTCTTGCTTAGTTTTGCATTTCAATCCCCTTATTTATATACCTCAACCTTCCGCCTATATTTTCCCACCCATCCTAGCCTCCATATAAACCTGAAATTCACTCTTTATAACTTGTCCTCTAACCCATCCTATGTCATTTGCTAATCTTAATAAGTTTAATAAATTGAGCTTCAAGTAGCAGTGAGCAGCTTAGTTCATTGTGAGCATAGTGATGTATGCAACAAAATAAAAATCCAGATGAAACAAGATTAAAGACTTGAGTTGAGACAATTATAATTATGGTTCAGATTTAATATGGGATATTATAGACTATGTTTTAATTATTTTAAAGTTCTATTTACGTCTATTCAATAAAATTAGTTGCTCATCTAATTTTTTAACTTACAGTTATTTTTAGTTTTGCTGAAATTAGTTGGCTGGATGTCTTTATGAGCCTTTATTTATTCTCATTTTGGATTCATCCTAATTGGTTTAGGATAATCATATACCATTTGTCTATTCATTTTTTTCGCATGTCCAAATCCTTAAAGGGTGAGGACTGAGGACTTCTTTTGGAGTCGATGTCTTAAAGGCTTGGATTAGTTGTGAGTCAATAAATGCCTGTATTTGGTTTTCTTATTATTATGTTTGCAATCAATAAAAATTCCTGCAATTATGCTTCTTTGGATTGCGTAAAGCAATACTATTTGTGATGCCCATGTGAACCTTGGGTATGATGCCCAAGGAAATTTAAGCAAAAAGTCTAAACTCTCATGTTTTACTGTTGATCAGTGCTTTCATAGTTCCGAACTAGCACTGTAAACAGGCCCAAAATCCTCTATTTCTTGTTTGATTGTGCTTCTTAAACCTATCACTTTGCAAGCCTTATTATCCACCTAAAGTTCAAATCATTCTAGCTTCAAATAAACTCAAAATCTAGCCTAAATAACCAGTCCTACAAGATATCCTACATCACATAACCATAGGCTTAATTTCGTCCACGACCATTGAACTTATCATGGATTTTAGCACAGTAGCTAAAAATTTCAATTTTTACGAATGAAATTACTCAATTCTAATTTTTGCTTCATTAACATCATTATTAATAGGATTTCAATCATATATTTTTTTTTTCAATGTGATAACGACATAAAGTTCTGATAGAGTTTTATAAGCTAGAAGGTCTCATACTTGATCATTACACAAAAAATTAAGCTAAATCTCTAAAAAGTTCAGCAAGAGTAACCTTATTGAAATAAAATCAAAATTGAGTATTTTGTTACTATGAATGAAATTAATTCCATAGCCATGGGATTTAGTTTCAATACATTGGGTCATTAATTAATGATGGTTATTTTGATGATATTTTGAAAACATTTGCCAAAGTTTAAGAGTTGGGGGGAAAACACATTGTTTGAATGTGCTATGGTTAGATGGTTGAACGTTATGAGTGATTATTATCTAGATTCTCTAATGGACTTGTTCATTTTTTGCATTCATGATAAACTACAACACCACCTCAAACTTCTAGGAGATGTTTATTCATGATATGATCAATTATTTCTGTACTTCAGCTCTTTTTCCGTGGAAAATAACTTTGTGGAAAACATTTTTAGAGAAAATAAATCATTCTTTGTTGTTTGGCTGCAACGCTAAAGTAAGTTTGAAATAATTTTTTGGCATTTGGAATACATTAGAAAAATTCTTTTGCAGTGCATATTTGTCTATGTAGTTTGTTTGTAGGCTTCTTTTTTATGGTTTATGGAAGTTGGGGAAATGACTTATTTTTTGTTTGATTGGGAAAATGACTAATTTTTGTTTTATTGGGAAAATATTTTTCATTTATCAATTTCTTATGCATAGAAAATTAGAAAAATGTTCTCATGAAAATATTTTTTTTGCAAAACAAGTTGATTGTTTATATGCTTGTCTTATTGTTTTTATTATTGTTCACGTGTATAGTACAGTCTGCCTAATTGATAGATTTTTTGGTGATCTTGTCATGCTTGGTGTTTTTGGAATTAGATAGAGGTTAAAATTTGCTTTTGTTTGTGTTTTCAGCTCCTGATTTGGGTTCTGATAATGCATATTTAATATGGAGGATTGATGATAAAGACAACAGTTTCTCAACACAGCCTTTTCGAATTAAATACACTAAGAAGGATGTTCGTTTATCTATAATGGTCTCATTCAATCTATCACTTAGTGGATGTAATGTAATCATCACTCCCCCTCTCTCTCTTGCCTGCATTTTTAATATAACAAGCATCTAATTACAACACATAAGTAGTCCTAATGAGAAGAAAGTTGCCTTTTATACACATGATTAGATGACTTGAAAGTTCTTTGCTGGCCCGCATGATGAGATTGGCATATTGAAGTCATGTTTGTTAAAAATATAAGACCCCGATAGGAAAGATCAGAGAAAGTCTCTCTCAGTGAGCCTTGCTTTTAAGCCCACAAATCAAGGATTGAACCATAAACCCGACTGCTAGTTTATAGTTTATCTTGGCCCCGTTAAATGATAATAATCACAATATATTTGATTTGATTACAAATGGATTTTTTGATACATCTATAGTTTCTGAACTTTGAATTTATTGCTCTTTATTATTTATATTTTCATACTGATAAGGCATAGAATTTACAGGGTCCATCTACATCTGCTGTTATTTTGAAATTTGAGCTTCTGCAAGCTCCCTTATCGGAGAGTGGGTAAGCTAGAGAGAAAATTTAGTTAATAATTAGTTAATAATTGCACATTAAAGACATTTCCCTATCCTCTGCATGTGCAAATTTAAATTTGGGTTAATCACAATAAAAGTTCTAAAACATCTCTTCATTTTGCAATTATGGCTGATAACCTGATACTATGAAAATGGTAAATTTTGGCCTGTCCTTCATTATTGAGGTGCAATTATGGTCAACCTGGAACCCATTTAATTATATCTAAAATCAGCTGCTGTCATGGCCGTGATGGACCTATTGATAGCACCGGTTTAGATAGCAGTTGCATGTAACAGAAACAGGGCCATGACAACCACTAAACAACGGTTGCAGCCTGTTACTATGAAACTTGAAAAAAAAAAAATAAACATATAGCTGACTGAAATTAAGATATAGATGACTAATATATGAGCATAAATGCATCAAATGAAGGCATCAAACCCACGATTTATATTTATTATTTTCATGTTATGTCTGAAATTTATATGTAATTTACTAAAAGTCATTCTGAAAGTAGCTTATTTAAAAAAAAAAAAAAAAAAAATTCTACATCTTGCAAATTAACACATGATTTTAGTAGATCCGCCATAAACAAATGTTCGTAAAACAAAATTTCAAGAGCAACAACCGCAAAAGCAAAAACTAGTTCACCTCTTTCAAAAAAAGTTTTCAAGAGCCCTTAAATTTACTCCCCTTGACTTGATTTTTATTAAGTGAAGTCATTTTTATTAAGTGAAGGCATTTTTATTACTCCCCTTGATTTTTATTATGGTCAACCTGGAACCCATTTAATTATATCTAAAATCAGCCGCTGTCATGGCCGTGATGGACCTATTGATAGTGCAGGTTTAGATAGCAGTTGCATGTAACAGAAACAGGCCATGGCAACCACTAAACAATGGTTGCAGCCTGTTTCTATGAAATTAAAAAAAAAAAAAAAAAAAAAAAAACATATCGCTCACTGAAATTAAGATATATATATATATATATATATATATACCACTGTTTATATTTATTATTTTCATGTCATGTCTGAAATTTGTATGTAATTTACTAAAAGTCATTCTGAATGTAGCTTATTTATTTATTTATTTTTTTAAAATTCTAGATCTTGCAAATTAATGCATGATTTTAGTAGATCCATCATAAACAAATGTTTGTAAAACAAAATTGCAAGAGCAACAACCACAAACCAAAAACTAGCTCACCTCTTTTAAAAGAAAGTGTGCAAGAGCCCTTAAATTTACTCCCCTTGACTTGATTTTTATTAAGTGAAGTTGGGCTAAACTTTTATTTTTATAAGAGTTTTAGAGTACTTGGGTTGAAGAAAGTGTAAAAATGGTGACTAGAGAAGTCGAGGGATATGAGGCTAATTGGCCATGAAACCTAGAGCTGGCGGCAAAAAAAATATGTTCTTTTGTATATGTAACTATTGGTACTAGTACAAAAAAAAAAAAAAAAAAAAATTTGCTTGTTATTTATACGTAATAATGGTGATGGATCATTGAAAAGATCTTATCTAACAGCTGTTATTTGAAACCATGATTGATACTAAGCTACCAAATCTACAGGTGTGTACTCTTTTGTCCCCCCTTTAATAATTTAACTTTATATTTAATTGAAAATGGGTTTATCTTTTATAGTATGTAATTAAAAATGGGTATATATGCATTGGCTGCTTGCACCCAATAACTAAAGTTTGCAGTACTGAATTTGGTACTTTTCAAAGTAAGTAATTGCGAATTGGAAAAAAGTACAACTTTTTTTGGTGGTTAACTATTTAATTTGATATTATTTGCAGGCTTGAGTTACCGGCATATATAGATACTTCGACTGTTGCAATCCATGAATTTCGAATTCCCCCTAAAGCTCTTCTAGGATTGCATTCATATTGCCCTGTCCATTTTGATGCATTTTATGCTGCTCTTGTTGACGTAAGTGTTCATATCAGTCTATTGAAGGCTGACTCATACATAAGGTACCCAGGTCTGTTGCCTTTCTAATATTTAATTTTAAATAAACAAGACTAGTTAATATGATCAATTGATCAAATTTTGATTATTGTTAGCTAAATTTAACTAGCTGAATTTCTGGAGAACAGATTGATGGATTCAATCTAGTATGCTGTTATGCACAAAATAATCTTGTCTTGCTCAATATAATTTTTGTACATTCTTATTCAGGATGACATTGTAGATTTATAGATGTTTTCACTGATTTTACTTTGCTTGTGATGCATCCTCTCCGTGATGACAACATATACTTGCTGCTGGTACTCTTGCATGCTTATGCATGTGTTTCCTTGCCTGTGCATATGCAGGATGTGCTAATATGCATTCACTTTTGTATAAGACATTGCATGTTACTCCGCCACGACTTTTATACTACTACTACTAGCACTAGCGTAACATCTTCAGAAGCAACAGTACGACTCCAATAACTACCTTTCCAAGCTCGCACTAAGTTTGTGTTGATCATTTCTTATGTTTAGTATCATTATAAAGGTTGCAGGTTTTAGAATACCTTCATAGGTCTATCTTCCATTCTTAAGTTTTATTTTTTAAGAATAATCTGGTCTCTTTTCTCTGAGGGGTGTTTGTATATTGATTCTTTGGAGGAAGGGTCCGAGTGTTACATCTCTCGTGTAAAGAGTGTAGCTTTGGAAGTGTACAAATATTTTCTCTGCACTAGAAGACTGCTAATTTTGTAGATGCAGCTACTTTTTTTTTTTTAACTTGAAACACGCATTTCAGTAGTACATAGGTTCTTGTGGCCTTACTTTAATTTAGCGTTTATGATGTTTTTGGCATTTGTTCCTTAATTCTTTGCATTTGTTCTTTCATGCATTTAGAATTTTGTTCGTGATTGATGCAGGATTTTGTTCAAGTGGCTTCTGTAGATATGAAGCATATCATGCTTGTTAAAGCAATGTTAGTTGCCCGTGACACATTGCTTCAAGAGTTACAGAAACTTAGCAAAGCCATCGATCGAGCTATTGATTTAACTGATTTTATATCCAAAATGGATGACACAGAGATGATTGATTCTATTCTAACTGCAGATGGTGAAGTTTCAGGACAAGGCAAGCCACAAATTGTTCTTGAGGTCCTTGCTTTATTTGTATAGCGATGGTTTTTATTTTTTATTTTTTGCTGTTCTTCATTTATCCACATTTTCTTCTCTTAATGAAACAGAACGCAAGCAGCAATATATATTTTAGAAGTGATGTGTTGCCAAATGCTTCGTCAGAGGATACTGTAGTGAACATTTTTCATTCCCTGGGTGCTCAATTATCATACTTATGGAACACTTTTCTGCAATTTCACAGGTTTGCTTTTATATACTAAATTGGCACAATCGGCTGGGCTTTGCTGTATTTCCTAACACAAAGTGGAAGTAGTACTTATTTCACAAGTTATGGCTGTGTGTCTTAGTTTATAATTTAGATTCATCACAAGTGAACATCATTACTTTAAAAAATAATTAAACCAAGCATTGTGATCTACACACCTACTTAAATGTTCAGATAACGACATAATACAATTTGGTTAATCAAAAGGACAATGAGAAAATAAATTTTAGCTTTGTTTCATGTTTCATAAAATTCTATGGTACGTGTTACAATGGACAAAAAAGTTAAGGCCAGCAGTGTCATTATTGATAAGATGATCGTTCCTTGTAACTTTTGTCTAAAAGTAATAAAAATATGAGTAACTATATTAGGCAACTCAAAAATTTACTCGCTTATGGCATGTATGCTTGTCATACACCAGACAACTTCAAAAGGAAATATTAGCACTAGTGATTTTGCTCAATATTGTGTTTAAAATAGACTTTGAATTTCTTTTGGAAGTTTAGGTTAAAATAGTAAAAGAATCGATTCAATGGTAGTTGGAAGCGGTAAAACATTTGGAATAAAAAATTTCATATGGATTCAATCTAGAAGAAAAACAAATTTACAAAAGTGGATGAGTTTAGATAATTGGAACTATTTGATACTTTTTCTTTTTTGGCCTGATGACTAAACTAAAAAAAGAAGAAAAACTAACCTTTTCACACTTTTGCAATTTTGCCCTAAGCTTTTAATTATTTTAACCCTAATTTGAAAACTTAGTTCTAATTTCACCCTTGTTCAAATTGATCCTTTTTTTTTTCATATTTTTCTTATATATCTTCAAATTTTTTTTTAGGCAACAGGTCTTGCAGCATGTTGATTATCCTCATCATCATTTGAGCAGCACTCTGCTCAAATGATAATTTAATTAACTTAAAATCTTATTTCTAGGATAATAACAAGAGGCCGAAGGTGGTTTCATGATTTCTTTTGATGGTTTAATTAAGGTAATATTGATCTTGGCTTGCTTCTTTTGGGGTTGGATGGGTGATACAACCAATGAGAAGCTCTAGAGATAAGCAAGATGAAATTGAAATAGACTATAATTGCTTTACCAAAATTAAATCATGACATAATATTGGACCTCAAATCATGCTAAAAATTATCAATTTCTTTTTATACACAGATTCCCCTAATAAATACCTAAAAATTTTTGCAAATAAAATTGCAGATCCTGGCAAAATTTTGCAGTATTGTAGTTCTAACAAAAATTTACATAGCTGATCAATTTATATATATAGATATATATAAAGAAGTCAAAAATTGCAAGTGAAATTTACCTTGCTTTACAAATAATTTATAAAGTTCAGGACTGTCTAGATCTTTCTAAAATCTAATGAAAAATTCAAAGTTAAAACTTGGAAGAATGCTTAAAATTAAGGTAGGTAGGTGGAAAAATCTTCTGAGTCCTTGACAACGAGCTGGTAAAAGTTAAAAGAGAAAAGTGTGAGCCGCTGTTGAAAAAAGACCAGCCATCTCGTTATATATTGTAATATTGTTATTCCGTTGTCATGGATAGTTACAGACCCAAATGGTTGCAAGAGTCCCCATCACTCCAAAGCCACTTATGAATCTTATAGCCCAAAATTAAGCACTAAGTATTGTTATTACCCTTCAAAATTCTGTTTTGGAATGTATAATGGCCGTTGGTTTTTAAAGCATGCATCTCTTTGTTTTCCTTCGCTGTTCGAAGCTTTTGATGCTACCTTTGGCTGTTTTGTTGCATTAACTTTAGCATGTTATTTACTGTTTCAAGCTTGTCATTTTGGACTAGATTGGTGTGCCTTTTGTAGACAGCTGTTTTAGTATATATAACTTGCATACGATTGTGGTTTCAAATTCAACACTTGGCGCAAGCGGTGGAAGTTGAATGATTAAGCCTATGTTTAGCGGCTTACTGGAACCAATTAACAACTCCAGTTTAGCAAGCCAATTCCATGTAGCCGGCCTGAAGAGCCAGAAGCATCAACATGATCCTCATCGCTAATACACTCCTTAGCATGGATGAAGAGGTCTTCCCCTCTAAGCTAAAGCTCAAAAGGAAGAAGGCTCTTATCCCACATAGCCTGAACCTTCTCACTGTGAAGAGAACGGGTGTAATCGAGTCTACTAAGAGTATGAATTCTGGCACGGCACCTCCTATCCTACAAAGGCGTGAAAACCTAATGACAGGATATGTCTCATGGACTGCAAACAAACCATGGGGATTTAAATTCAAAAGATTCTTGATTGATAAATTACTAACATCCTTACTCAATCTCTGGACTTGAAACCTCTTAGCAAACTCTGCCCAAATGTGCAAAAGCTCTATTTGCCTTTGCCTTTCTTCTTATCCTTCATGCGCTCATTATGCATTGGGAATGACCTGACCTCAACTAGAAAAAGGATGAGTCGGGCAAAAAGATACAATGTGGCATACCTGAAAGAAGCCAATCCCTTTAGCTCCACAAAAAAATGGGATCTTTGTGCTATCACAGGCCCCATTCCTGGCATTACCACCTTTGATTAACCCTAGCTCTGGTCATAAATTCAACATAACATGCATGTGACACCCTTCAAAATGGATGTGAGATATTCTTAGCCTTGGCTGTGTTTAATTCAATTGAACAGTTAAGTCTGTTGATAGTGTTACTTGGTAAAAGGCATAATCACCCTCCAAGCCATAGGTCATCTTGATTTAGGTTTTCAACTATAAATTTTCTAATTTGAACCCCTCAGCCTAGGAATCCTTCTCTTAAGGCCAAATACCAAGAAAAAGAAATAAGAATTCCTGAACCTTATAACCATTTTCAATTATGGATCCTCCATTTAGTTTTATTAGGTTCTGCTGTATGCTTGAAAATTTGTTATAGTTTTAGCCAACTGGTTGAGGGTGTGAACCATGACACATTTGGAGCCTATGTCGCATATTGATTATCAACAAAAAAGAATATTCTCTGTCTTTCTTTCTTTGCCACCCTAACAGATCATTTTTATGAGCCACTCCTTTATAGCTCATTGATTTACATTGATGATATTCTGTTTTTATCTTTGGATTCCCAATCCTATCAACAACTGCTCTTATAGTTCTTATCTTTGACAAGACAATATGAAGTAATGTTGTCAGTTACAAAGATGCATGATGAAATAATTTTTCTGGGAATGGTTTTCAAAGATGGACGGTATCATTCTAGTTCACATATTGCCTCAGAATTATTTAAGTTTCCAGACAAGAATCTTACACATAAGCAAATACAACAGTTTCTTGGAATAACCAAGTATCTGATAGACTTTGTTCTCCACTTCACTAAAAAAGCAAATCCATTTAGAAAAATGCTAAAGAAAGATTTTCCGTCATGATAGAAAAGTAGACCGTAGCTGTTCAACTTTTGAAAAAAGAATTAAAAAATTTGCCACCACAGTGGAAAACTTAAAGATTCAGAATGTTATTTATGAACAATTGAAAGAGAATTGTGTTCTTTTTATTTTATTACCAAACAACAATGCCGGCTTTATACACATTAATCTAGCAAAAATAGGAAACCTAATCAAATCCCTTGATTTATGGAAATCTAATCTAATCCCATAATTAATGGTTTTACAACAAAATAAGAAAGCTAATAATATACAAAATTATCTCCTAAAATAGGAAAGCTAATAATATATAAAATTATCTTTTAAAAACATGATTTTCTCTACACTCCCCCTCAAGCTGGTGAATAGTTATTCTCCATTCCCAGCTTGGATATGATTGTCTGAAAATCTTAGTTGTTCAATCTTTTAGTTAAGACGTCTGTAAGTTGACCACGCGTAGGAACATAGGGTGTACATATCAATCCACTTTCTAGCTTCTCCTTAATGAAATGTTTGTCCACTTCAATATGTTTTGTCCGGTCATGTTGTACTGGGTTATGAGCAATACTGATTGCGGATTTGTTATCACAATAAAGTCTCATAGAACCATCTCATTTAATCCTCAAGTCTTCAAGAATAATTTTCAACCAAAGTAACTCACAAACGCCTTGGGCCATAGCCCGAAATTCAGCATCTGCACTTGATCGAGCCACGACGTTTTGCTTCTTACTCCTCCAAGTTACTAGATTCCCACCAAAAAAGGTACAATATCCTGAGGTTGACCTCCTATCAACAATTGATCCAGCATAGTCTGCATCAGTATATGCTTCTAGCACCAAACCTTCATTTCTTCTAAATAAAATACCTTTCCTGGTGTTCCTTTAAAGTATTGTAGCACTCTGTGAGCAGCTTGCAAGTGAACCTTCCTTGGATTGTGTATAAACTGACTAATTACGCTTACTGCATAGGCTATATATGGCCTTGTGTGAGACAGATAAATGAGTTTTCCCACAAGCCTTTGATATATCTCCCTATTGACTGTGACATCCTCCTCTGTTTTACTAAGTTTAAGGTTAGGATCTATAGGAGTGCTTGCTAGTTTACAAGCAGTTTTTCCGGTTTCTTCAAGAAGATCCTTAATATACTTCTGTTGAGAGATAAAGATTCCTTGTCCAGAGTGTGCAACCTTAATCCCAAGGAAATACTTCAGTCTCCCGAATGACTTAATCTCAAACTCTTTAGCCAAGCACTTGCTCACACTTGTTTTTCTGTATCATCATTCCCTGTTATTATTATGTCATCAACATACACTAAAAGAGTTGTAACTCTCCCTGAAGGAGAGTGTTTGATAAATAGTGTATGATCTCCCTGACTTTTCTTATAACCACTTGCCAACATGACTATAGTAAACCTTCCAAACCATGCTCTTGGTGATTGTTTGAGGCCGTACAAAGATTTCTTCAATCTACACATAGTATTAATAGCCAAGTTCTTCCCATATCCTGGTGGAACCTCCATATATATCTCTTCTTCCAACTCTCTGTGCAAGAAAGCATTCTTAACGTCGAATTTTGTAAATCCCAACCACAATTAGCTGATAGTGATAATAATACGTTTACTGAGTTCATTTTTGCAACAGGAGCAAAGGTCTCCAAGTAATCAATCCCATATGTTTGAGTGTAACCTTTTGCTACCAACTGTGCCTTGTACCTCTCAATTGACCCGTCTGCTCTATACTTCACCGTGTACACTCATTTACAGCCTACTGGTTTCTTTTGCGCTGGTAACTTCACCAATTCCCATGTCTTGTTTTTCTCTAATGCTTCCATTTTCACATTCATAGCTTGTTTCCACTTTTCATTGGATAAAGCCTCGGATAAGGTGGTAGGGATGGTGATAGTGTTTAAGCTTATAAGGAAGGCTTGGTGTGAGGGTGAAAATTTTTGGAATGATAAATATTATGCAAGGGGGTATAATGGTCGCTTTATACATTCTCTGGTTAGAGCAATTGGTAGGTCTTGTTTGCCATTATTTTCCTGCACTTCAAGATTACCTTGTAATGAAGAGTTAGAAATTGTTACCTCATCCAAAGGACTTGGATTGGACTTTTGAACTTGCACAAGATCATGAGTGGCAGTCTTTTTTCTCGTGAACACTTTGTCAAATCTTACATCACCAAGGGAAGAATCAAACTTTGTTTGGGGCTGTCTAGGTTGTGTTTCAGGCTGCTGTATTTCGGGTTATTTTTCAGGTTGTTGTATTTTAAGTTATTGTTCAGGCAGCTGCGTTTGTTCAGGTGGTTTGGATCTAGGTTCAGGTTCAAACAAAGATGAAGTATCAAGTAAGGAACCATGGCCAGTATCCTCATCTTCCTTAATTGGATTCTCCCCCTGAAGATGAGGAGTGTTGAAATAAGGTTTGTTCTCATCGAATGTGACCTCTACTGAGACAAAAAAATTTTTGGAAAGAGGATGATAACATTTATATCCTTTCTGAGTTGATGAATAACCCACAAACATACATTTTAATGCTCTCGGATCCAATTTCCCTCTTGTTTGAATATGGACATGGATAAAAGACACACACCTAAAAATTCTAGGGATTAGATTATTGTTGGTCTTTATATTTGGGTAAAATGTTGAAAGGATGTCCATTGGACTCTTGAAACCCAAAACTTTAGAAGGTAGCCTATTTATGAGATAAGTGACTCTAAGAATTGCTTCCTCCCAAAAGGACTTAGACATATTTGTTTGAAACAATAGAGCTTGAATTTTTTCAAGAAGATGGCCATTTTTTCGCTTTGCTATCCCGTTTTATTGTGGGGTATAAACACAAGATGATTCATGAACTATTCCTTCTTTCTGCAAAATGAGGCAAGTGTTTGGTTAAAGTAATCTTTGGCATTATCTGACTTGAATCTTTTAATGGTTACCCCAAATTGGTTTTTATCATAGAACAAAATTTTGGAAGTATGGTACTCACATCTGATTTATGTTTGAGTAGAAAAATCCATGTAACACGGGTGCAATCATCAATAAAAGAAACAAACCATCTAACCCCAGACATATTAGAAATAGTAGATGAACCCCAAATATCACTGTATATAAGATAGAAAGGAATAGAACTTCTATTATTGCCTTTTGGAAAAGAGACGCATTTGTGTTTAGCAAGTTCACACACTTCATAATTAAAGTTCTCAATATCTAAGTTTGTAAATAAAAGAGGAATCATGGTCTTAATAATCTGAAATGATGGGTGTCCTAGTCGACGATGGTGAAGGAAAATTTTCTCTTTATTGGATGAAATGGATTCTGAAACAAAGGAAAATTTGTTTGTGGTAATGTTTGACCGACTTGGTGCTTCAAGATAGTAGAGGTCACTTTGTTCTCTAGCATGTCCAATCGTCCTCCCCGAATCCTTGTCTTGAAATACACAATAACTATTGTGAAATTTCACATTACAAGATAAATCTTCAGTGAATTTTTGAACTGAAACAAGATTGGTAGACAATTTAGGAACATGAAGAACATTTTTTAATGTTATGTATGAGTTTACTTTAATATCA
>CANXYC010579462.1:0-16231 GCA_948193065.1 Aleurites moluccanus | reverse complement strand
AAATATCAACAAACATGCACATAGAAAGTAATTTATAGGCAACGACCACAACTCAATAATCTTCAAATAAGACATCAAATAAGCAATGGAAACCTAAGAAAGAACAAGGCAAATATCATAGGCAAAAAGGTCAATTAGGGTTCGGCCAAGATACCACTTACACAAATGGATTCCAAATTCAATTCTATCAATTAGGGCAAGTAAATTGATGCATATTAGACTCACCTAAACCTCCAAATCACCAAATGCTACGAATTTGCTACCAAACTCCTAAATCCTCGATTTAGGCCAATTTTGACTATTTTTCCCGAACGAGTTTTCTGCAACGAAACAAATGTCAATTAAATACCGATAAATACCCAATTGACTTATTCTAAAGCCAATTTACCTATCATAATCCATATACTCAAAATCAAATTACACAACTTCAATTTTGGGTTAGAAAATTGAGAAAAATTGTTTAATGCATCAATTGATGCAATTAAACCCATTTACCCATTCCTTTCATTATCAAATTAACCTATTTAAACCAAAAAATCAAACAAACAAACACTTACCAATTTTTCTCCAAAATGGCTGAAATTTTCCCTTGATTGTTCTTCAATTTTTTTTTTTAATTTCTATGGCTTAATTTGGTTGGTTGATGATTGTATGGTTTTAGTTTAGTGTTTAGAACAAATTTCCTTCACAAACTTAGCTTGAAAAATGAAAGAAATGGGAGGAAAAATGGTCACGGTAAAAGAAATGGAAATGGCAGAATTTTTGCCTATTTTGTGCTTATATAATAAGACAAAATAGGTAAATTTCACTTTAGTCCTCAAAATTTTCAAAATTTGGTTTTGGTCCTTTTTCGCTTGGTAATTTATTCCGAAAATTCCGTCGGGAATTAGAACTCAAAGTGAATGTTTAAACATCATATTTTAATTAATAATATTTAATAAAAATAGTTTCAGAGTCATTCTGAAACTCGGACCGACAAATTTCACTATTCACTGAAAATACTATTTTGCTCGGTTTTTGAGCGTTCTGTAATATTTTCTCAAATTTCTTTTTACTGTATTCACACATGAATATTACTTATCAATTATCCTCAATCCAAATTCAAAAATTCATTCATCGTCCATTCCACTATTTTTACGGCGGAGATATCGGTACCGAAGTTTTCCAAAAAATTTTTCCGTTTTCGCTCTAACTGGGTTTTTAAAATTATTATTGGTTATTTAGATATTTTTAATCCATATACTGAGAACTTATTTCCCAAAAACTTGTTATGCATAAATATGGGGTATTACACTCCCCTTACTAAATTAGCCTAGAGAGAACAAGAGGCATTGAGAACACATTAGCCCCATGATATTATAAAGAGAATTTTGGAGGAAATAGATAGAGACAGAATGAGAAAGAGAGTAGATAAAAGCTTGTCCTCAGCTCTCAAATCACCTTTTCTCAGGGAGATTCAAGAGTATCAAATGTTAGACAAGTTCAAGCCACCTACAATGAAGAAATATGATAGGGAAATAGGCCTGAGAGTCCATCTCCTTAAATATAAACATGCAGTTGAGGTCCAACCAACTAGTAATGTTGTGTTATACATGGCCTTTTGAAGAACCCTAAAAAGAGTGCTACAAGGCGGTTCAATGGCTTGCTAGAGGAGAGTATTTGCTCCTTTTCTTAGCTCATATAACTATTAATGAAGAGGTTTGCCTTGAACCTTCCAACAGAAATGATGATACAATCCCTTGAAATGGTGATCCAAAAGGGAAGCGAGTCTTTAAGAGACTGTATAATTAGGTTCCACAAAGAGGAGTTGAAAATCAAGAGCTTGGATCAAGCCAAAGCAGTTAACACTCTCCAAAATAAGACCATCCACCATGACTATTTCAAAGCCCTTTCTAGACATGCACCTTAAAATTTGGAGGATGCATTGGTACTTGCACAAAAATACATCCGACAAGATGATGCTTACACTTTTGGCCAATTCTATAAAAAGAGAATAGGAGAACAGTCGAATGAAATGAAAGAGGAAAAGAAATGAAAAAGGCGAGGAAAAAGAGAAGGAATAGGGAAGTTCACACCAATATAGAAAGGCCCATTCCAAGTTAAAACAGTGGTAGGACCAGCAACTTACAAGCTCATAACACTAGAAGGTGTAAAAGTCCCCCACACTTGCAACATTCAACATTTGAAAATGTATTATTAATGAGTATCAATGAAAAAAACATGAATTTCTGCCAAGTTGTGAAAAGAAGTTTGTTTAATAAAGTAGGAGTGAAGCCCCATAGGGAGAAGAATCTAATATCCTCACTAGAGTGCAAGCTCGATCATAAAAAGGATCAAGCTCCTAAGTAAGTATGAACAAAAAGACCTAGTAAACTATAGGTGAAAGACCAAGTGGCACAAAGACCTTATCAAGATAAAGCACCTAAAGACCTAGTGAACTCTCAGAGAAAGACTGCGAGACAACCCCATACAAAAGGGAGAAATACCTAATGAGCTCTAGCCTAAAGACCTTATCAAGGCACCTACAGACTTAGCGAACTATAAGTGAAAGTCAGCGAGGCACTAAAGACCTAGTTTGGTTAAGTGAAAGACCGCAAAGCACTGAAGACCTTTAGATGAGGTGAATTTCTAAGTCTTTGAATAGTGAGGCATATTGTTATTTAAGACCTCTCTTATTGGGACATATTACATGAAGAACACCAAGTCAGGTGGATTTCTAATGTCCTCTATCAATGAGGAACATCATCTAAAGATGTAGTTCAATTAGTTAAAAGTTCACGAGATACCTTAGTTTAGCTAGGCGAAAGACCGCAAGGCACAAAGTCCTTGCCAGGCAAGGCACCTAAATACCTAGTTTAACTAAGTGAAAGGTTGTGAGGCACAAACACTATATTAAGGCAAGGCTCGCAAAGACCTAATAAACTCTAGTTGAAAGACCATAAGGCACCAAAGAACTCCAGGAGAGAAGAATTTTTAAGTCCTCAATCTATGAGGACTATTGTTATTTAAGAACTTTTCCAGCAAGACATTCTTTGAACATCTCTAAGAGACGTGATTTTTTAAATCCTCTATCGATGAGGCACATCATCTAAAGACTTAAGTGAAATTTAGACGAAAGACTTCAAGGCAACTCCCTCTAAGGAGGACAAAGACCTAGTGAACTCTAGGCGAAAGATCACAAGGCAACTCACAACAATAGGGAGAAAGACCTAGTGAACTCTTAGGTGAAAGACAGTGAAGCGTAAAGACCTTGTTAAAACAAGGCACCCAAAGACCTAGTAAACTCTAAGCAAAATTATGTAAGGCACCGAAAACCTCCAGGTTGAGGAGAATTTTTAAGTCCTTGATTAGTAAGAAATATTATTGTTTAAGACCTCTTCAATGAAGTATATTATATGAAGACTCCAGGTAAGATGGATTTTTAAAATCCTCTATCGATGAGGCACATCATCCAAAGACCTAGTTCGTTAAATGAAAGTCTATCAAGCACTGAAAGACCTACTTCAGCTAGGTGAAAGATCATGAGGTACAAAGACCTTGCTAAGGTAAGGCACCTAAAGACCTAATTTGGCTAGGTGAAAGATCGCGAGGCATAAATACCTTGTCAAGGAAAAACACCTAAAGAGATAGTGAACTCTAGGAAAAGGTTCGCAAGACACCAAAGACCTAATTTGACTAGATGAAAGACCACGTCAACAAATACCTCAAGATGAGGAGAATTTCTAAGTCATTGATTAATGACGCATATTGTTATTTAAGACCTCTCAGCGCGAGGCACATTATATGTAGACATCCAGGTGAAGTGGATTTCTAAAGTTATATATCGATAAGGCACATCATCCAAAGACCAACTTTGGCCAGGCGAAAGTCCACTAGGTACTAAAGCCCTAGTTTGACTAAGCGAAAGTCTGCAAGGCAATGAAATACCTAGTTTGGATAAGCAAAAGATCCCGATACACGAAGACCATACTAAGGTAAGGAATCTAAAGACCTAGTTTGATAAGATAAAAGACTGTGAGACACAAAGGTCTTGTCAAAGCAAGCCACCTAAAGACTTAGTAAACTCTAGGTGAAAATCCATAAGGCACTAAAAACCTCGTTTGGCTAGTTGAAAGGCTACGAGGAACTAAACACCTCTAAATGAAGAGAATTTCAAAGTCATCAATCTATAAGGCATATTATTATTTAATGTAACACTCAAAGCTTTCAAACCTGGACTACCTTAAGTTAAACATAGTTAAAGTCTCTTTGGGCTATGATATCAACTTTTACATGCTTGTATATATGTCTTCATACGTATTCATGTGTTTATGTTCATACATTTGTTAGATGAGTTCATGATCCATGATGCATGCATGTTTTGGATGAGCTAGGCTAGACTTTTAATTAAGATGGATGCAACTTATTGAATTGAGCTCTAAATATGCCATTTTGAGGTTGGTAGTCGTGATTGATAACATATGAACTATAAGAATTGTGATAACTAATGTCATAAGTGTTTTGACATAAATTCTCATTTATAGGAGATAAATGAGCTTAGAGTAAATCCTAGAATCCTAATACTTTTTATTAGGAGACTTAGCTCATAGTTTGGAGCTGAAAAGATATGACTTTTGTGACAAATCCCTTAGGAATGAAACTTTTTTGAATGGTAACAAATGTGAAGCTCCAGTGATACCCATGAATTTTCGCTCTATTAAAATCCTAAAATTTAATTTCAAAACATGATGAGCATTACCCATATGAAATGCTCGTGAAGAAGAAGTAACGAGCATGAACTAGTTCTCTGTCCGAATTTGGCCATAAATTGAGTAACGAGGCGTTGCCCATATGGAATGCTCGAGAATGCATTTCTCATTCTCTCAAGTTTACATGCCAATAACGACATTACTCATAAGGTAATACTTTTTGCCTATTGAGATATACAAAAAGAAACTAACTTCTTTTCAATCACCACTTAATTGCTTCTTCACACTATCCCTTTTCTCCATATTAGAAGCCACTAAAAAACTCATAATTCTTGGAGGAAATTACATAAGGAACTATTAAGCTCCTCTTAGAATCTTGAAGTTTCAAGTTAAAAGATATAAGCTAACTCTTTTACTACTCCTTAGAGGCATAATTGAGGTTAACATATTTCTATAGGGGACCTAATGAGTTTTGTGTGACTAATTAGAAGTATTAATTTCTTGTATTAATGGTTGGTTAAAAAGATAAGAGTACTCATGATATTTATAGTGAATAGTAACATGAATGATAAATTTATTCTCTACCTTCCATAACTCTTATTTTAATGATTAAATTAGAGTTAGAAATCATCTATATAAAAAACAAGAGATCTAGAATCATAAGAATCCAATTTAAATCTTTATGGGATGTAAAATTCTAATTTTGATGCTTTGAATACAAAGTAAGTATAAGGTGAAATTGAGTTAAATAAATGTTAATAAAGATGTTTACAAGCTAACTTAAGCCATAATCCATGACTAAGGGCTATGATTACATGAAGTGTATAAACCTTAACTTGTGACTTTAAGTAAATAAAGAGGGCTTTTGTTGCTTAAGTTATATCGTGCTATATATGTTAAATATTGACTATATGTTGACTCTAAGGTTAAATGATATGCATTCTTAAGGAACATAATTAGGCATTCATATGGTAGGTTAAGTATGAGTATAGTCAAGTTTTTATTATGTACAAGTTAGATTAAGGCTCATATGTATGGTTAGAGTTAAGCTAGTAGATTCTTATTCATGGGCTATGAGTATTAAAGAAATTAAGTAAGTGAAGATTTAAGTTATATAATATTTTTGAATGGATTGTAATGCTATGATATATGTATGTTACTTCTTATAACTCATAGAAGATGGGAGGATGAAGTAGGACCATCATCCTAATTGTCAGTTAGGAAGGATTTCCTTATTCTTTTGTTGAGGTGAGTGAAAAATACTACTATACATGACCCTTACTTAATGAATTTATTCAATCTAATGTTATATGATTATCAAGTCTTCTCTTCTCTTAACATATATATATATTCATGTTCATATTGATTATGATATTTCAAGCTAAGCCTAAATGTTTATATGTCATGATAAGTCATTATGATATTTCTTTTCATTACTTCAAGAACTTGTACTATGAGAAGCTAAACAACATAAATCCTTGTCTGTTGGGAAAATAATCAGACTACGTGCACATGGTAATCCGCAGATGGGGTATATTATCCGGCTCTTCCTAAGGTATTCAAGCCCTAGGCATAGGACCTAATATGTCTTGTGTCAATTAGTGGATCATGCCATTACACCTCTAATCTCACTTATGTTATGATTTAGATTTTATGATATGATTTATGTCGACTCTTTCTACTATGGATACCTTATTACTATAGATGGTGCCCATATGATGAAATCGCATTACTAAGTACCTTGTGTTATCCATGTATCGAATTATCATGTTATCCTCATTGTTATACTTGATTCTCGGTAAAGTGTGTATATGCTATATAACGTTACCCTTGTATTTGAGACAACCTTTGACTATCAAGCATATAATATAGTAGTATAATTTCTACTCACTGAATTGTACTCACCTATGGTTGTTTCATATCTTTAGGTAACATGTAGTGGATATTTTGGATTCCTTGCCGTTTTTCTTCAGTAAGAAACTACAGATAGCCATATATATGTTTGATTCTTGGAGTAATATTTTTTCTAGTAACTTCAAAGTTATCTAGGGAGTTTTGGATACTTGATTTAGGAGATAGTCATACAATCCCATACATTGATTTTATGTATTTACTCTAGATGTGCATTATGATATTTATGATAACATTTGATTTATGATATTTCCTTAAGGGCTTAGGATATCCTAAGTGGTTCCCTATATGTATATTAATGATGCTTGTTTGTATTGTTGATTTTGTTATAAATGTTATGCTAACAGGTTATGATCTTAGGTTAGGTTGGGGTTCTATGATACCATGGTTAGATGTTAGACTACAGGTATTTGGTAACCTTAAACTTACATATACCCTAGGACAATCATATCCCAAAGTTGGGATGTGATATTTACGACCTCTCTTAGCACATTAGGTGATGACGTCCAGGTGAGGTAGATTTCTAAAATCCACTATTGACTAGGCACATCATCTAAAGACCTAGTTCTGCTAGACAAAAGTCCGCGGGGCACCTAAAGACTTAGTTTGATTAGGCGAAAGTCCACGAGACATCGAATGACCTAATTCAACTACATAAAAAATTGTAAGGCATAAAGACCTTGCAAAAACAAGGCACCCAAAAACCTAGTTTGGCTAAGCGAAAGATTGTGTAACATAAATACCTTATTAAAGTAAGGCACCCAAAGACCTAGTTAACTCTAGGTGAAATTTTGCGGGACACTAAGGATATAGTTTAGCTAGATAAAAGACCGCGAGGCACTGAAGACTTCCAGTTGAGGAGAATTTCTAAGTCCTCGATCAGTGAGGAATATTGTTTGTTAAGACCTCTTTCAGAAGACACATTATATGATGACCTCCATATGAGATGGATTTCTAAAGTCCTCTATCGATATGGCACATCATCTGAAGACCTAGTGAATTCTAGGTGAAAGATCTTAAGGCATGAAAACCTTTCAAGGCAAGAAGCCTAAAGAGTAAGTAAAATCTAGGAAAAAGATCATAAAAGACCTAGTTCGGTTAGGTGAAAGATCACGAGGAACTGAAGACCTCTAAGTGAGTAGAATTTCTAAGTCCTCAATCAGTGAGGCATATAGTTATTTAATACCTCTCTCAACGATGCACATTAAATAAAAATCTTTAGGTGTGGTGGATTTTTATAGTCCTTTATCGATGAGGCACATCATCTAAAAATTTAGTGAACTCTAGGTGAAAGACTGAAAGGAAACTTCCTGTAAGAGGGAGAAAGACCTAGTGAACTCTAGGTGAAAGATCGACAGACACGAAGACCTTATCAAGGCAAGGCACCCAAAGACCTAGTCAAATCAAGGCAAAAGTCCACGAGGCACCAAAGACCTAGTTTGGCTAGGAGAAAGACCATAAGGCACCAAAAACTTCTAGGTGAGGAGAATTTATAAGTCCTCAATCAATGAGACATAAAGTTATTTAAAACCTCTCTTAGAAATGCACATTATATAAAGACCTCCAGGTGAGATGGATTTCTAAAGTCCTCTATCAATAAGGCACATCATCTAAATACCAAGTGAACACTAGGCAAAAAATTGCTAGGCAACTCCTTATAAGTGAGAGAAAGACTTAATGAACTCTAGGCAAAAGATCACAAGGAATGAAGACCTTGTTAGGGCAAGGCACCCAAAGACCAAGTAAAATCTAGGTGAAAGTATGTGAGGCACTAAAGATCTAGTTCAGCTAGGTGAAAGACCTTGAGGCACCAAAGACCTTAAGTGAGGAGAATTTCTAAGACCTCGATCAGTGAGGCATGTTATTATTACCTCTCTCAATAAGGCATATTAAATGAAGACCTCCAGATAAGGTGCCTCTCACAATAAGGAACATTATACGAAAACCTCCAGGTAAGGTGGATTTCTAAAGTCCTCTATTAATGAGGTACATCATCCAAAGACAGTTCGACTAAACGAAAGTCAGCGAAGCACCTAAAGACCTAATTTGGATAGGAGAAAGTTTGTGAGGAATTGAAAGACATAATTAGGCTAGACAAAAGACCACAAGGCATGAATACCTTGTTAAGGCAAGGTACCCAAAGACCGAGTTCGATTAGGAGAAAGACTGTAAGTCACTAAAGACCTCCATATGAGGAGAATTTCTAAGTCTTCCATCAATGAGCCATATTGTTATTGAAGACCTCTCTCAACAAGTCACATAATATGGAGATCTCCATATGAGGTGGATTTTTAAAATTCTATATCGATGAGGCATATCATTGAAAGATCTTGTTTGATTAGGCAAAAGTTCATGAGGCACTTGTTGACATCGATTTTTGACACACCTTGAGCCCGAGCCAAAGCCTAATGATGTAGCATCAAGAATTGAGATCGTAAGAAGAAGGTTGCTTGTCAAAGTGATTACTTTTGCTTTTGGTTCAAGAAAATTCCTAGGGTTATCTTAGAAATTGAAGATCTAGGTTTATATTTTAATATAAAATATGTCAAAAATATAATTTAAAATGAATTTGGGTCATTTCGGGCCATATTCGGTGGTCTGAATGCAAATTAGATCCGCAGGTAGTCACCAACCTGTTTGTGGCAAGCTGTTGGGCCAGTATGAGGTCAAAGCCAATTTAAGTTATTTTTTTCAATTAAAATGAGTTTAAAAATATTTTTAAGGATTTTTGAAAATTTTCAGGTCATTTCGGATGGATCAGATACAAAAACGGGTGCGTGAGGGTCGATGGGCCCATTTGTAGCAAGCCATCAGACTTGTACGATAACCATTGTCCTGTGGCTTCTTGCCACAGCCATATGGATGCTTGTAGGTCCACACACCCCAAGGAAGGGCCATATGGCCCTTCTATGAGCCGACAAGCTCCTGGCCCGTTCGTACGTGTTGTTGCTCGCCTCTACTCTTGGTCCAATTTTTCTTCCAAATTTTGAGATTTCAAGTATGTTTTTATTCCAATTTAGCTTTTGAAAATGTTCCTATTTGGTATTTTAATTAAAATGGAAGTTTTGGGTTGATATCCAAAAAGGAAGTTTTAGGGATTCTTGGTTGGCAAGTAACCCTAAAACTATTTCGGAAGCTGCGTTGTGGCTGTTTAGGATATTATATTACTTAGAAAATCCGAATAAAACTAAAAATGAGTCTTTTATTCTTGTTTTTCCTATTCAAATGGCATTAAAAGCCTATAAATAGGCCTCCACCTTCACTAGTTTAGTGATTTAAATTTTGATACCTAAGCTCTTGGCAAAATAACTTTCTCAATCAAATACTAAACTGATTTTTTTATTAATCTTACAACAAAGAAGCTAAGGATTTTTATTAATCAATTAATCACGTTCATCTCAAATATACAAATTAATTCTTTTCTCAAGAATCGAAGGAACCAAATATAGTTTTATTTCTTCTTCTTTTAAACTGTCCTCAAGAACATATCGAGAACATTCTTGATAGTGTTCTTGATAAAAAGGAGTATATTCAATCAAATCATAGCTTGATTCAAAGTAAAATCTTGACGACAAGCAATCCTCTTCTAGCTTCGACTTTCTTGGCATTTGAAATCATCCATAAGAAAAATGAAGCTTAAGGGTGATTTGTCGAGCCTTGGTGTGTCCAGGTTTGAGTAATTTCTTATTTCTTTTTATTTTAGCAATAATGTAAATTCTTTAGGCATAATCACATGGATTGGTAACAATCCATGTGATCCTTCTTATTTTCTTTGTAAAACTTTTTTGTTTAATATGAGCTAAGATTGAACTAAGAACCTGTGTTTACATAATATTTAATCATTTTAATTAAAGATTTAAGCAATTTGAATTAAAAAAACCTAGAAAGCATTCTTAGGTACCTTTTCATAAAACTAATGTTTCTATTTCTAGCTACTATTTGTTGCTCTTTTCTTTATCTAAAAATAATTTTGATTAATTTTGAAACACTTAGGATCATTAAGATTAGTTTTTGAATCATTTAGGATGAAAAAGTATCAAAAATTCCTTCAGAAAAGGTACAAAAATGATTTGACTTCGAGTAGTAAGCTAAAGTCAGGTCAGAAGGGCCATATGGCCCTTTTGGAAGGGCCACATGGCCTTTCCCTATCCCTGCAGGATTGAGAAGGGACACATGGCCCTATGTATGCCATTGGGGCATTTCCTTGGGCCATTGAGGCACTTTCTTCCTTTCTTTGCTTTTTTTTCTTTATTTTTTTGTCTATTTGATGCTTCTAATTGTATGTAAATGTTAAAAACTTGGGCCATTAGCCCATGAATAGATGCATGAAACTTGGGATGAATGACTACATGATAGTTTTTATTAATTTAGAAACATGCTAGGAGTAAAAGTACCAAAGTTAAGCTTAGTTGTGCATATTTGTTGGTATTATGCCTAGTTCAGTTCCTAAACTTGAGAAATTGGCATGTTTGTTATTATGTGACAATATGACATGGTTAAATGACTTAAAAATTTACATAATGCCATGAATGAACAACTTGAGTATGGACTTAAAATGTATAAAGCATGATTCACACTTTGTTGCCATGCAATACAACTTGCCTCTTGTAGGTTAGCATGCCATATTTAGGTTAGTTGTCAAAAGTGGTTTGGCTTATGAATAATTTGGTATATGTATTATAATCTTAATGAATCTTGGTCACTTGCATGTGAACCAAATGGTTAATGTGTCATGCTTATATGTTTTGCATCATGCATATAGTAAATATGAGTTTTGATATGATTAGAAGGAAGTATGCCATTTTGTAAAGTATGTTGTGCATACATTTGTATTGTATGAGTTAACCATGTAGGAACAAAGTAAAATAAATAACATGAGGCTTGTAAGGCCTAAGCCTGCATGAAAGGTAAACAGGCTTAGAATGCATTAAGGCCTAAAAAGGCAAAGGTGCACATGTATAATTTAAATGTATTAAATTGAGTAATGCAATTTTCTTTTTGCTACTTCTTTTATTTTGAGATGTTGAATGAATGAATGTTTATATGATTATGTGAATATCTTGTTAGGACTAGATTATTTATTTCCCTTCCATTTCTTTAAGGCTAATGAGGATTCCTACCATGCAATTAACATTTTATGAAATCTTTAGGCATGGCCTTGTAAGGTTGTATAATTTATTAGACCTCGTATAATTCTATCTAAAGAGGTTGGGTTTTAAGTGAGACCGCTTGTGACTCCTTCAATCTTTCATGGAAATTATGCTTGGTTTGGTTTATGGTATGGTCGAGCATGTGCCATGATAGAACTTACTTTTTTTTTTTTGGCTTATGGATTGTTTCTTATAATGTTATACCTAAGTTTGGCTCACATATAACTTCTAGCTAAATAGGGAGGCTGGCCAATGGCCAAGCGAACTTAGGTGCCTAACACCTTCCCCAATCAGTACCTGGATCTCTGAATAAGGCGGCCTGATACTTATCCAGGGATAAAATCGTCACTCATTTCCTAAAGGAATGAAATACACTGTATTTGTGGTCTCGGTTACACCTTTAATCAAGTGGCGACTCATTTTCTCAGTTAGGTTTATCCTTACGAATATACCTTAGGTTCAAATCTAGATCGTAACTGCAAAATATACCATAGCACCGAAAGACTTAGTTCGGTTAGGAAAAAGACCATGAGGCATTGCTATGGCAAGACCCCTAAAGACCTAAATTGGCTAGGCAATAGACAACTAGGCATAAAGATTTTGTCAAAGCTAGGAACCTAACGACCTAAAGAATTCTATGCGAAGGTCCACGAGGCATTAAAGAGCTAGTTCAACTAAGTGAAAGACCGTGAGACACTAAAGGCCTCTAGGTGAGTAGAATTTCTAAGTTCTCAATTAGTGAGGCATAATGTTAATTAAGACCTCTTTCAGTGCGACACATTATATAAAGACCTCTAGGTGAGGTGAATTTCTAAAATCCTCTATAAATGAGGCACATCATCTAAAGACTTAATGAACTCTAGGTGAATGACTGCGAGAAAACTTCTTGCAAGAGGGAGAAAGACTTAGTGAACTCTAGGGAAAAGATCGCAAGGCAACTTCTTGTAAGAGGGAGAAAACTTGGTGAACTCTAGGTGAAAGATCACGAGAAATGCCCTATAACAGGAAGAAAGACCTAATGAACTCTAAGT
Organism: Aleurites moluccanus; assembly: GCA_948193065.1. Lineage (NCBI taxonomy): Eukaryota > Viridiplantae > Streptophyta > Magnoliopsida > Malpighiales > Euphorbiaceae > Aleurites > Aleurites moluccanus. The sequence goes on along the minus strand of CANXYC010579462.1, from coordinate 3,451 downwards.
GAAAGACCACAAGGCATAAAGACCTTGTTAAGGCAGGGTAACCAAAGACCTAGTGAACTCTAGGTGAATGTTCGCAAGGCACTAAAGACCTTTAGGTAAGGAGAATTTCTAAATGCTCAATTAGTGATGCATATTGTTATTTAAGGCCTAAGCGACAGATAGTAAGGTCTAAAGGCCTTGCTAAGGAAAGACACCTAAAAACCTAGTTCTACTAGGAAAAAGAACGTAAGGCCCCAAAGACCTCCATATAAGATGGATTTCTAAGTCCTCTATTGACGAGTTAGATTATCTTAAGACCTTTATGTGAGGCAAATTTCTAAGTCCTCTATTGATGAGGCAGATTATCTTAAGACCTCCATGTGAGATAGATTTCTGAAGTCCTTTATTGACGAGACATATTATCTGAAGGCCTTTGAGCGAGGTAGATTTGTAAAGTCCTCTATTATTTAGGCAGATTATATAAGACCTTCATATTAGCCACATCATCTGAAGAGCTCTATATGAGGTAGATCTAAAGACCTCTCTCAACGAAGCATATTATTTGAAGACCTTTATGTGAGGTAGATTTCCAAAGTCCTTTATTAGGAAGGCATATCATACTTTTGCCTGAGGCAGAATTTTCCTAAGAGCTCCATCAGTGAGGCACATATTTTATAAGACATCCATCAACAGGGCACATATTTTATAAGACATGCATCAATGAGGCACATATTACATAAAACCTCCATGCGAGGGAGATTTTTCTTAAAGACCTCTATCAACAAAACATATTATTTGAAGACCTCTAAGGAGGAATACTCCAAAAGAAATTGAAGTCTTGAATCTTTTTATGATCAAAGAATTGAAGTTATTTGGAAAATCTTGAAGCTACTTGAAAGACTTGAAGCTACTTGTCAGGATCAAGCGCTTACCACTACGCCAAAAGTGATAGCTGTTAGTAGAGGCACAACTTTATTTCCTTATACTTGCGTAGCAGCTAGTGCCACATTTCAAATGCATGCAGTGGTAGGATGCTGGACTTGGCCCTTCTGGCCTCCACCCAATAATTCCCCCCCCAGCACCTGTCAGTAGCAATATGCCTTCAAAGGGATTCGAACCCATGACCTACTCTAATACCAATTGTTGGCCCCTTGGGCTTGATGTTGATTTTGATGGTAACAAAATAATATAAATGTGCGAACAATTTTATTGAGTTTGTTTAGGCATGAGAAATCATGACCATTGCTCAAATATAGGTTAAACACATAAGGCTTAATGGAGTGCACTTACACAGAGTCTGATTTGATGCCAAATTCTGTATAAAATGGGAGAAGCTAATAGGACAAACTATATATGGATGGAAATATATGGATGTCTAGTTTTAGGAACAAAAATTTGATTAAGCATTGGACATTGAAAAATAAAGATATGAATTTTTTTAAGGAATTATGCTCAAGCTGACAGACTATGACAGAATTGATATGGCAACCTATAAACGTTGTTGGTAATTATAGAAGAATAATTTAGGCATGAAATTTCACATTACTGAAGGTCTAGATGTCTAGTTTCATATAGAAAAAAAATCAAGTCATTTTGAGCTCTATAGAAGGAGAAATTGAAGAATTAGTAAAGCATACTCAAATTGTCTTATAGATTAGAGCAATAAAATGTTATGATTTTTTAAGGTACCCAGATGAACTATTTAGGAGTTATAATAAACTATAAAGTTGTAGTAGACATCTCAATGGCAACAAACACAAAGGCATTATCAAACAAGGTTTATATACATCAATAAACAACACAATTAGAGCCTGAATTGTGAACTTTGGCTTTTGATCAATATGTCCCAAAACTATATTTATTTAGTTCTAAAGTGGTGCACACCAAGTGCTTGACAAAATGACCTTTGTTAATTTTCTTAAGAAACCAATTGTTACCAAATTTGCTAAAATGGGTGACTTTCTTTGTCACCAGCGTAAATGTGTCTTCTTGACATATTTTGCGTGCTGCTTTGATAGTAATTGTTAATTGTATGTGATACTGGGTTTTACGGGTGCTGGTCATTTTTGACATCTCCATCATCCTAGGACTGTCATGTTTTGAAATCGAGATGTGGTATCTTTCCAACCAAAAAAACAGTATATGATTTGGAGTTGTATAACTTGAGATATGAAGAAAACAAGTCGCAGGTGCAACACCAGGAGTAGCGAGCGCGACGTTCCTTCAAAAAAGTCCAGTAGCAAAAATCACCTAAGTAGCAGGCACGACTCAGGAGGTAGCGGGTGCGACTGCTGCAATTCTAACACAAAATATAGCCATTAGAAAGGGTTCTAACAACTATATTTTGGATCCTAACGGTCATATTCGTTGTTGGGCTATAAATACAAGTTGTTTTGAAGCTTAAGAAGGTTAGAAAATAAGAGAACAATAATTGAAATCATTTAATTAAGATTTTGCATTAAAATTATTCTTGTATATGGTTTAGAGAGCCTATATTTGTAAAACATCAATTTGTGAGCTTTAAATTATAAAATCCTTGAGTTCATTATGACTCATTGTTTATTTGAGAGTTGGGTAAACTCTAGAGAAATTCTTTCTCTTCTTCTTTTGTATTTCTTCAAGGGTTTGAGTGTGAGCCAAATAGGAAAACACTTGTATAGGTTGAGTGTGAGCCTTTGTAAAACACTTATAAGGTTTGAGTGTTAGCCTAAACACTTGAGTTTGATCTTGCACCCATAAAAGGATCGATTAAGGGAACTCTCAAGTGTGATGTTGAGGAGTGGATGTATGCAAGGTTGTCGAACCACTATAAATCCTTGTGTTCTTTCTTCTTCCTTTTCTTTCCTTCAATTAAATTTTTAATTTATTGTTAATTCCCTAAACAACCAATTCACCCACCCCCCACTTGGTTGCCAAAGGGATTAATAATTGGTATCAGAGCAGGACATGGGTTCAAATCCCCTGGAAGGCATACTACTGCTAACAGGTGATGGGGGGGATTGTTGGAAGGAGGCCTGAAGGGCCAAGTTTAGCATCCTACCGCTGCGTGCATTCGAAACTTGGTGCTGGCTATTACGCAAGTATAAGGAAATAAAGTTGTGCCTCTGCTAACATGTCATGACTCGGTTTCCCGAGCCGTGACGGTCCTAGGGCACGGGAGATGCCAATGGCGACCGGCACCTGTAAAACCCAGTACCATCACACAATCTATCAACCTCAATATATTATTTATTTATTAGTCAATTACCATCCATTAAGCAATTTTGTTATTTATTCTGTTAACTTGTCGATTATTCTGTCACCATAATGCAATTGGCTGTCACAAGTATTAATCATATATATAATCAATATAGACCATCAATATCGGATATAAACAATGTTCATCTCCTAGCTACCCAATACATACCCATGGAGCAGCTAGATCATGAACACCAAAAATATTAATAATACAGTAATCCAAAATAAATATATA
>CANXYC010579387.1:0-43079 GCA_948193065.1 Aleurites moluccanus | reverse complement strand
CAAGTCATCAAAACGCAGCACTTTATCACTCCCCCTCAAACATGAGCATACAAATTATGAATGCTCATTTTGCTCAATAAGTACTTGAATTGTAAAGGGTGCAGTGCCTTAGTAAACAGGTCTGCAATTTGTTCCCCTGTTTTCAAATGTAAATGCTTGATTATACCATTTTGAATTTTTTCTCTCACAAAATGGCAATCAACCTCTATGTGCTTAGTTCTCTCATGGAAAACAGGATTTCTTGCAATATGAATGGCAGACATGTTATCACAGTACAAATTAATAGATTGCTTGTGATCAACCCCAAAGTCTTTCAACAAATACAAAAGCCACATAATCTCACAGGTTGTGGAAGCCATCACCCTATATTCAGCTTCAGCTGAACTCCTTGCAACTGTGACTTGCTTCTTTGATTTCCAGCTAATTAAACTGTCACCAAGAAGAATACAATATCCTGTTAGTGACTTCCTGGTTTCATTACAACCAGCTCAGTCACTGTCAGTGAATCCTTTAAGTTGTAATTCTGAATTAGATGACATAAGAATACCTTGTCCAGGTACTACTTTAAGATATCTGAGTACCTTATATGCTGCTTGCAGGTGTACATTGGTAGGTTTGTCCATAAACTAAGATAGTATATGAACTGCATAACTCAAATCAGGCCTTGTAAGAGTCAAATACATCAATTTACCTACTAATTATCTATACAAAGTAGGGTTACTCAGTAATTCATCATAAGACTCTGAATGAGTCATTTTATGATTCACTTCAATAGGAATCCTGCTAGGTTTTACTCCCAGTTGACTAAATTCCTCAAGAAGCTCCAAAGTGAACTTCCTTTGACAAATTGAAATTCCAAGAGCTGATCTGGCTATTTCAAGTCCCAAGAAGTATTTCACATTCCCGAGGTCTTTTAGTTTAAATTGTAACTTCAAAAATTGTTTTAAATCTGCTATAAGCAAAATATTGTTACCTCCTATTATGATGTCATCCACATATAAGAGCAATGCAACAAAACCTGCTTCAGTAGACTTGGTGAACAAAGAGTAGTCAACTTTAGATTGACTGTACCCATGACTCAATAGACTTTCTGTGAATTTGGCATTCCATTGCCTAGATGCCTGCTTCAATCCAAACAGATACTTCTGTAACTTGCATACTAATCCTTACTTCTTGTTTGCATTATTAGATTGCTTGTAACACAATTTTTGCCAGCATTATTAGCATGACTGTGCAGATCTATCTTAATTTGCTCAAAACTATTAAGAGTAGACAAGTAACCAGGAGAGCCAGCTTGATTAGTATGAAAAACATTATTGGATTTATCAATCATACCATTGTGACTTGAATTAAAAGAACCAAAGATAATACCAAAACTGGAATTTGAATTATCTGCAGTGTTAGCAATTTCTGCAGAAGATATATTAGAAGAAACAACAGCTTCATAATTGTTATTCATACTATAATGAACCTCAGGTACACCACCATGAATTGGAGCAACACAAGTAACAGAACTAGAAATAACAGGAATATTTGTAATATCAGATTCACTATTGCCACCCCCCTGAATCTGATATCCAGGAGGTAATTCCATGTACACTTCTTCAAGTAAATCACCATTCAAGAATGCATTATTCACATCCAATTGAGAGAGATGCCATCCTTTAATTGCAGCAAGAGTAAAAAATAATCTAACCGTGTTTTGTTTAGCCACAGGACTAAAAGTTTCCTAATAATCAAAACCCTCCCTTTGGTTGTAACCCTTGGCCACTAAACGAGCCTTATACTTTTCAATAGTGCCATCTGCATTAAACTTGGACTTATAGACCCATTTACATCCAATAGCTTGCTTATTAGGTGGCAAAGGTACCAAAGTCCAAGTTTGATTCTGTTCAAGGGCAAATAATTCATCTTTCATTGCTGTTCTCCAATGATCAAACTGATTAGCTTGAGAAAAAGTTGTGGGATTAGGTGAAGAAGATATAACAAGAGCAAAGGTTTTGTGTTTAGGTGAGATGTGGTCATATGAAATGCTATTTTGAATTGGATGAGAAGTAACTGTCAAGGTTGTGTTTTGTGAGGGATTAAGAATTGTTTGGTTCTTGAGTTGAACATGATAATCTTGTAGATAACTAGGTGGTTTTGACACTCTATGACTTTTTCTGGTTGAGTGATTTGATGTATAAGGTGCTGGTGTAACAGTGGGAACAATTTCAGGGTGATTGGTGGTAATAGGAATAGACTCAAGTTCAGTTTCTTGGGTTGCAATAGGCATGTGAGCAGTAGGTTGTGGGAAAGGGGAATCTGAGTGTAATGAGTGGGTTTCAAAATGATCATGTATTTGACTATGATTAGGCAAAGAATTATCAAAAAAATTATCAAAGTGATGAGGGCTTATTTCAGGAAGGATAGTATTAAATTGTGGTGGTGTAGGAGATTTTGTTATTGGAAAAGTAAGTTTGGAGAAAGAACAATGATAAGGAAATATAGTTTCATGAAATTGGACATCTCTGGAAATGAATATATTTTGGGTTTCTAAATCAAACAGTTTGTAACCTTTGACAGTTACAGGATAACCTATAAAGATGCACTATCTGGCTCTAGTATCAAATTTCTTTTTATGTGCTGTGAGAGAGACAGCAAAACACAAACTACTAAAAGACTTGAGGTGAGTGTAAGTGGGCGGCTTTTTGAACAGTAACTCATATGGGGTTTTATTATTAAGAAGGGGTGAAGGAAGCCTATTAATCAAATAAATTACAGTAAGGACTGCATCACCCCAAAATTGAATTGGAAGTGATGCATGAAACAAAAGTGAACGAGCAACATTCAAAATTTATTGGTGTTTTTTCTCTACAACTCCATTTTATTGTGGAGTATATGAGCATGAGGTTTGATGAACAATGCCTTTAGTAGTATAGAAAGTAGGTAAACTGAATTCTATACCATTATCTATTCTAATGGTTTTGATTACATAATTGAATTGAGTAAAGACAAATTGACAAAATTGAGGCAACAAATGAGACCCATCTGATTTATTCTTCATTAAGAAACCCCAAACACACTTAGTACAATCATCAACTATAGTAAGAAAGAAATGATTACCATACAATTCCTTTTGAGAGTAAGGGCCCCAAACATCTATATGATGTAATTCAAAGGGTTGTTGTGACTGAGTAAGATGCAAAGGAAAAGGAAGTTTTTTAAGCTTTGCCTTGGGACATGTAAGACAAACAGTACTAGACTCAAAGTTAACATTGGGAAACAAGACTTTGAGCTTATTTAGAGGTAAATGACCTAATCTATGATTCCAAATTTGAAAGGACTCGTTACGTACAGAATTACACACAACCAAAGGAGATTGACAAGAATATTGTGCTGAAGCTCAGAATGCTTGGAATAAGGTTGAAAGTTTTGTTGAAGATAGAAGAGGCCTCCTCTCATCTTAGCCAGTCCAATCGTCATCCATGATGAGAGGGCTTGGATAAAACAGAAATCATTAAGCAAGATAAGGCATATTTGTTTGTCAAACGTTAACTTGCTTACAGAAATGAGATTGAAAGTGAAGGTTAGAACTAAAAGGACATTATGAAGTGTAATATACTTATTGATTCTAACAGATCCTATATGAGTGACTTGTGCTCTCATGCAGTTTGGAAGTTGGACAAAAACGTTGGTGACTACAACATAGGTTTGGTAAAGGGAAATGGAAGATGTAATATGATATGTGGCTCCTGTGTCCACAATCCATGGTGAAACAGAGTTGTTTGTGTTTATTAGTTTATGGAACATGGCTTGATTAATAGTAAAGAACACAGAGAAAGCCATACCTGCAAAATTGGCGAAGTGCGGTGTAGCAGTTATGTTTGGAGTTGTTGGTATGCCAGGTTGATCATTGAGAATAGTCAACAACCTCTGAATTTGATCCTTTGACAGACTTAGACTTAAAGGACTTGAATCTTCAGTAGGATTCTCTAAAGAAGATGTTGCAGCTGCAATTTGTGGAGTCTTGGTTTGATTTATACCTGGATTCTTAGTTCTGAACTTAAAATCTGCAGGAAAACCAATGATTCTATAACAATTCTCTTTCAGGTGGCCTGACTTTCCACAATGTCCACATTTCATGCCTGACCAGCAGTCTTCTTTAAGATGTCCAGATTTCCCACATTTCAAATCAGACTTTCTTCGAACAACCATTGCAGATGCTTCTGTGATTATTGGTGACTGTAATATAAGACTTCTTTGACTTTCTTCCCTTAGTATCATATTGTAAACTTGATCCAAGTTTGGGAGAGGTTTCATGGCTATAATTTGTGACCTAAGTGCTTGAAATATCTCATTAAGGAATTTAAACACATAGTCTTTCTGAGTAGCCTCTACATACTGTTGCATTGCACTTTTCACAAGTACAATAAGGCAAGGGTCTAAAACATCTTAGTTCTTCCCATACTCCATTCAGCTCATTAAAATAAGAATCAACAGAATTGGTACCTTGTGTGATGGAACACAGCATGTGTTGAAGATGACAAATTATGGTATCATCCGGTTGAGAAAATCTCTGATTTAGCTTCTTCCAAATCAAATGTGCATCTTCCATGTAAAATACTGTTGATGCTATGGCTAGTGAAATCGATCTGAGTAGCCACGCAACAACTAGGTTATTACTAGCGTCCATGGAAGATACAAGGCGTTATCAGCTTTTGGCTTAGCAATTAATCCATCTAGGAACCCTTGTTTGTTCCTAATGGACACAGCTAACAAGAATGAGCGTTTCCAAGAGACAAAATTAAGATTATTGAGAACAGGAGTAACAATTACTGAGCTATGGTTCTCAAAATGGTGAATGAAATATACAGATGAAGAATCCTCAGTAAGATTTGATGAAGAATCAGTAGAATTTGATAAATTCGCCATTGAAGTAGCAAGATCAAAGAAAACCTAGAAGCTTCTATGGAGAAATTAAAAGAAGAAAAGGGAAATTATTCGAAACCTGTAAACCGTCAAAATGAAGAGAGGAAAAAAAAAAAATCTTTTGTTCTGATACCATGTCACAAAACTGATTGAATTGATAAAATAACTTAAACTTTATTGATTTTGATAGATGATATATATATACAGAAGCTCAACTATATGAGCTGTTGTAACAGAAAAATTAATACCCTAAAAAAACTAATTGATCTTAAAACTAAACTTTTAACTCTAACTAATTAAATAACAAGTCATCAAAACACAACACTTTATCAGAATTATATATCTATATTGTTGGATATAAAATAATAAATTTATTACTTTTACTGTTTTACATATATTATCAATTTCTAATTCACAATAATTCTTTTAAAAATATGGATAAGAAATATTGATATATAATATATATAAAAATATATGTATTCAAGAGAAAAAAAGAGTAAATATATAAAATTCAAAATATTAATAAATAATGTGGATAAATATATATGTATTAAAGAGAAAGAAATATACATATAGAAAAAAAGAGTGTAAATATATAAAATTAAAAAACATGAGTTTGTATTAAACTCTTGATCAAACATTAATTTTGTAAAGTTTTAATCATTAAATCAATTTCAATTAACTTGTTAATGCATATATTTAAATAAGTTTTACAGTTTCAAACAAGTTAAAACATAAAAGTATAAAATTAATCTTAAATTTTTATTTTTTAATTCATATATATATAAATATATTTTTATTTTTATTAAGACATAATTATCATATTATTAATTGTTATTTATAAATTTCCTATATAATTTATAATTTAAAGCAATTATATTATATTATTGAAAATGTCTATATTTATTATTCTTATTTATAATAAATAGAGATATTTTTAAGTTAAATAATGTATTTATTAAAATTATAACATTATTAACCGAGTTTAAACATATATTACCCATATAATGACTAGTCACAAGTGTTAAGTTATAAGTAATAACTAAATAATTAAGAGAACTGATAGATAATAATTAATAATTATAAAATAATAACGAATACCTACTAATTACTGAATAATAAGTACTAATTATTAATTTTTTATTAATATAAATATCTTATTGTTTAATACAAAAAGTAAATTCACTTGCAAAAATTGTTAATAACTATTAAATAATGAGTGGAGTTAACATAATATTATAACACATCATTATATAAACATATATGTAAGATCATTATATATATTCAAGTGAAAATTAATAAAAATAAGAATTTGTATCGAATTCATGACCAAATATTGATTTTGTAAAGTTTTAACCATTAAACAAACTTTAATTGACTTATAAAAATATTTTCTTAATATTTAAAATTTTAAATAAATTAAAACTTAAATTTAAAGTTTTCATTTTGTAATAAAAATTGTGTTAATTATTAATATTAGACGATATGTGAATTTATATATTTTTTTTTATAAAGACCAATGAATTTATTTGTGTTTGAAAAATATTTAAATATTTAACTTTTTTTAAATTAGACTTTTATATTCTTTTTATAATATACTTTTTTTTTGGAAAAATTTTAGTTAATAATTTTTTTTTAAAAAATTAATTTCTTCGATTTTCTAATTACACCAACTTGGTTGAATTGTACATAAATTACTAAATTTTTGAACTGAATTGTTCCAAATTTTTGGGATAAAACAATACATAGATTTTTTTTTTATTTATGGAATAATTTTGGATCTTAAATTTTAAAATTTTTTACTTTTAAGATGATTTTAAAAATTTTTAAATTTTAAATTAAATCGAACCGTGTTCACTCCTAATTTTCATAATAAAAGTTAAGATATTTGTTTATTGATTTTAAATCCAAATGTCACTTGATTGAGCATAGAAAGTTATATGCTCTTGTTGTGTAATTCAATTGAAGAATTTAAAAAATATATATATATTAAAATTTTCTTGTATTATAAAATAGGCATTTTAGTACATTGCTACTATGTATAATAATTGTTGTATTGTCAAAATATTGCATAACTTTTAGTAGCTATTTTGATTAGGGATGACAATTTTGGTCTAATATATGAATATCTGATTGGTTTGAATTAAATGAGGTAAAACGAGGTTTTTAATTTATATTCATGATAAGTTTAAGTCGGATACGAATAATGATAATATCTATCTGAATCCAACTTGATTATATATATATATATATATATATATATATTATAATTTATAGTTATTTTTTATGTAAAATATAAATTTTATTGTATGGATATTTTAAAAAAAAATATAAATATATATATATATTTAAAAAAATAAAAAATAAAAAAAATATATAAATAAATATATCCGTTTCGCTTTACCTCGAAGCGGAGTGAATAATAAAATAAATATTTTTATTATTAAACAGATCAAATTTAAATTTTATGAAATTTACTTCAAATATGATCCGTTGTAATTCTTAATTCTCATTGTTTAAACATTTATTAACTTGTTATGAATTAAATATTGTTGGATATGAATTGTGATAAAAATTAAAGAAGCAAATTAGTGAAGCAAATTAAAGACAGCAGAAAGCATTAATTGGTTTGTTGGATATGACAATGTGAGGAGGTTGGTGGTGAGTTTGTTGGTAGATAACAAAGGTTTTTTTCACGTGCTACGTCTCTAATCTGTAATCTCTACGTAGTTGTAAAGTCGTAGCTAGCGGCGAACTCTGGACTTTTAATTGAGGAGACGAAATTTTGAAGCATAAATTTTTTATCCAAAAATAAAAAATATAAAAACTTAATTAACTAGAAAATTGTTAAAATTGAAAATAAAATTTTAAAGGGATAAATATGAAAAAATAAAAATTTAGAAGGATAAATATGAAAAAAAAAAAATTACAAGGACAAAATAAAAATTATAGCAAGGACAAAATAAAAATTATAGGGGAAGGGGGCTGTGTGTATATATAGGCCTGCCATTGCCAGACTTGAAAACAAATTAAGTTTGTTGAAATGAATGCCCTATGCAACCAAACTTGGAATTTTAATTAATGAATATTCGTTTGTTTCATTACCATAATTTCTCTATATCCTCAAAAAGAAAAAATTAATAATTTCTCTATTTGAATATGGCATCCAATTTAATGCATAATGATGCAAAGGTTTCTACATATATATATTGCTATATTTTTCTAAATAATTATATGATAATTTTATATTTTTTTAGCACAAATAATTGCATTAAAATTTGTATATGCGTGTTTTTTTTTCATTATATATTTAGTTATTTATTAAAATGTTGAATATGTCTCGGATAATTTAAATCTTAATAATTTATTTTTTATATTGCATAGTCTAATAGTAAATACATATTCTCATTAGCAATAGATTCAAAATCGATTTCCGTTCCTCAATGCTTAATTTTTTTTAATTATTATTTTAATTTTTTTTATTTGATCACTATAAAAAAACTAATGTATCAATATCTATGACATATCAATACTTTTTATTTTTTTTTTATAAAAGTAATATTTATTAATATTTAATCAAGGTAGATCGATTGAATCTTTTTTGAACAAATAATATGAGGGGGCAAAGCCAATTTGATGCTTAAGTTAGTAGCTTGTAAATGAACAAATCTTAAGGAAGAAGACACTTTTCTCTTCCTAATTTTACAGAGAGAATTTCTAGTAAGAGAATGAGACAAAAAGTTCTAGAATTAGTTATCTTGCATTGATAGATGCCTTTCTCTTTTATACTTTCAAATCTCGATCGTTTGATCGAGGTAAATGGATATATGACAACATTGTAAGGGCAACAAGGTTGTATTTCATCATGCAACATGCACTTGAGCATTGTAGCAGAGGGAAAGAAGACATCCTTTACATCTTGAGTTAGTAGCCTTATCTTGACGTAATTTATTTCTTTTTATCAATAGATGAGAGATCACAGTCGGAGCTCTTTGCTTGGTTATGGATGAAACAAGGAGGTTGATTCAACATAATAGAGGGTCTTTGTATGTGTATGAGGGTAGCGATGCACTTTGTCACTAAGCCACCTCAACAGCAAAGCACTTTGGACCTTTGGGCATTATGAGGTTGAACCATGACTTCGGTAGATAAGGTCTACTAGTGATTGAGCAAGGCATTCCTAATAAGCACCTTCTCCCTAGGCCAAATGAGGAGCTGATATTTTTATCCCTCATCAAAAGCCCGTATTTCATTAAGGATAAGAGGTAGCTTATCTTGGTAGAAATATTTGCTCCGAGTTTGAGTCATCTTCATCCATGAAGTTGTGTTGCTCATATCTCTTTGCTCGTACCTATTCAATATTCCTATCGAGTGAGAACAGTTTGATGAATCGAGTTTCTTATAGTGATTTATTTATTTTGACAACGAATATTTCACCTTAAATGAAAGAGTTATTGATAAGTCTGTATTATAATAGTCATCTTAACAACTTACATATGAGCAACTTTGTCACTTGTAATGGTTGATTGATAGACATCAAATCCTATGTCAATCTCGTCTAACACCATAATTTGATCACTTAACAAATAAACATTTACATATTTGTCATGATATCACCAATCCAATCTCAATTTCATTCCATTAATGTACTAGATTAGTGTATCTCAAGCAAAAAATTCAACAATCATAAACTATTTTAAGCATTTATATTAGATTAAGTTGTGATATGATTTTCTACAATAAGAAAAAATTATGTAACAAGTAACTTAAGAGTAAGTATTCTAAATAATTGAAAGAGTCATCATAAATTTAAAAAAAAAAAACTTATATTGGCATTACAAATTTAAATTACAAATGTACCTGTATTATTATTGTTGTAAAGCATACTGCACTAATAAAATCCAAATCCCATGATTCATCGTCAGCAATGGGTTGTTTTGCCAAAAATTTTGCTATTGCTCTTCCTTTCACCACACAAAAGTGCTCTTTGAATGGCAAATCAATTTCTATTAATATTAATTCTTAATCAATAACTTACTAAAATAGAAAGGTAGCCATATTAGTAAATGGCCAAAAATAGAGATATGGTAAGTTATGACTCATTAATATATGACCAGAGGTTCTGATGAATCACATGGAGGTTAGTGGGGTTTCACATGAGATGCTGAGTTATCCAAGGGATTCTAACATCCACGTGTCACCTCAAAAATACATGCTACAAATTAATTGGTATAATAATTATCATAATATTTTCTAGCTACTCTATGCTTGAAGTTAAATTTGAATTCTCTTTATATTATTATTATTATTATTATTATATAAGATGGGTTTTGGGTTAATTAAGTAGTTATATATTAAAGATAATATTTATTTTCCTTAATTTTATAATCATTATTTTTAAAAAATTACATAAATATATGATTTTTTTTTCCATTTTTATGATTTTTTTTTTCCTTTCATTTTTACCTTTTTATTAGTATATATTTAATATATTTGATATATATCGTATTTTTGAAAAAAATATTTTTATAATATAAAAATAAAATTTTTTCTTATTTTTCAGTATTTTTATAAAAATATCCTTTTTTTTTTTTAACATAATCATAGAATTTAAAAGAAAAATTCAACTAAAACTTTAAATCACATATAAAAAATTTTGGTCAAACAAAAATAAGCAGAAATAAAATTCACCTTTTATTAAAATTATTAGTATTGGGAGGAGAAATTGATCTGAATCTATTATTTAAAAGAATATGCACTTACCACTAAATTATATCTTAGCCAATATATTATTACCTCATATATATATACACACTCATTCAATATTAAAGCATAATGGTAGCTTAATTATTTATTAGTTCTTGATTAAAAAAAGAGGAGAGATATTTATATTATTATTATTTCTATGTTGCTTAGTTTAAAAAATAATAAATAATAAAAAGAAAGATAAATTTACATTTTAATTGTATGTGGTTGTTTTTATCTGCGTAACCTTATCATATTGGGAAACTAACAAGCCTTATCATTTACATATGTGGTAAATATTAACCTACTGATAATTTTGGGTAAAGGTTATATTAAAAATTAAATAAGAAAAAGAAAAAAAAAAATCTGAACTTTGTGGTCCAATCACCACTAGTAAGAAACTTCCAAGCATTTTATTAATTCAGCCTTTGTGTTTCTTAGTTTTTCAAATAAAATTAATTAAGGAAATGGAGAAAGTAGTATATTCATAGGTTTAATCACATGTCATCCCATAATTTTAAGTAAATGAGTTAATAGAAAAAAATCTTATGCTTATATTAAATTATGAATTAACTAATAATGATAAATATATATATATATATATATATAATAATAATTATCTTATAAGATGAATATAATAATTAATTATCCAAATCATTAGTATATATTATAATTAACACGTCGATGTGTTAGATTATTATTAATTAATTAATTTCTTAAAAACAATTTCAATACTGTTAGGTTAAAGTTGATTGGTTTGTTCAATATTAAATATGTAGATAGGAGTATTTATATTGAGATGGGCTAATGTGTAATCCCAGTAAAAACAAACTGTTATGTAAGTAGTAAGAGCATATACCTATCTTATTTAAATAATTTCTATATATAGGAAGTGGTGGGTGTTCTAATTTGTTTATAATTGCGTTTGGGTATTTCATTTGGGAGCTCTAAAAGCATGTATTAGTTTGGGATCCCAATTCAAAGGCAAAAGCAGTAATCACCTGTAAAACGTGCATGTGGCAAGTAAACCACATTATATATGTAAAAGCCACCTTTCCTTGCTTACACTGCTCGTGGCTTTCACGATTCTCCTATCCCCCTTGGCCTCCAATGAGGAGTGGCAACCCAGGCTTCCGATAATTCTCTTCTTCATCCTCACCCTTACACATTACCCATTTCAAGTGCATGAGATATTTGAGAGAAATACAAACAAATAAAATTTTTAACTTCTTATTGAACATATTCGCAAGTGAAGTTACAAACTTTAATTTATAAAAGAAATTTCCTCTCCATAAAACTTTATTTCCTTGCTTCCTTTTCATGGGGCATGCCATGAGTTATTATACAGAAATGAGCTGTGAATTGATATTTATTATCTTTTTTTATGGGTCACAAAAATGAATGATTTCTTTTGTTTCAACTTGTCAACCTCAGTCACACATAATACTTATAAATGCATTGCGTAATTGCAAATACAAATAATTTAAACAAATTGAATACGTACACACACATAACACTACTATTTTATTTTATATATTTCAAAAGATACTCTCAAATTTGATTTTAATGTATATAGTCATATGTGGATATATTGTAGGGATACGTTTAATAATTTCTATAAAAAGCATTTTGATTTTGCTACAAGTACGGGTTAGTGGCCATTAAAAAATTTGCTTTTTATAGCAGAAAATTTCATAATCGAATTTTTATGAGATTAAATTTTTTTATTAATTTTAGTCACGAAACGTGAATGGGAATTAGTCTTATAACTTTTATTATATAAAAACACCCCATAAATTTATTAAAAAAAATAATTTATGTTTTACTTTATATATATATATATATATATTACCTCTTCATGCATTTTTAAATTTTCACTTATTTTATATATATTCTTAATAAAATATACATTTAACCTCTATAAATTTTTAAAAATTTTACTTATTATATATATATATTAATATAATTTACATATAAATATTGTTATCATATAATTATGACACTTAAAAAATTTTAAAATTTTAAAATTTTATTCTTTTTATTAAATTATTTTTTTATATTTGCATTTTGGTCCTTCAAATTTTAAAGTCGGTCACTTTTGCTGGTAGTGGATGATATGCATAATGTATGATGAACGTAATATTTTTATAATAAGTAATAAATAATTTGATTCAGAAAAAAGTAAATAAATTATATGAAATATGTGTATGTGAAAATGACATTGAAATGTTTGTATCCCTCACACACACTTTCACATCCCACATTCACACACACACACACACACATATATATATATATATTTTTATTTTAAAAACCCCATTATTTTCACGTTTTGTTATATGTCCTTATCATTTCACTTCCTTGTGTTTGCCAGCTCCCAGCTCCCACCATCCTACCCCCCCACCCTCTGCCCTTATAACCACCACTCCTCAGTTACTTCTCTCATCCCTCTCTTTCTCTCTTTCTTCCTTGTAGGCTTTTCTTTCTTTCTTTTTTTTTTTTTTTTAATTTAATTAAGGATTTGTTTGTTTGATTGTTTTGATTTAGTTGTTCATGGCACCACTTCTATTACTCATATAGAAGAAGAAGTAGAGGAAGTCCATAATACACTATATTAATACACTATATATGAACATGAATCTTGAAGATTGGCCTGAACCAATAGTTCGTGTTCAATCTTTATCCGAAAGTTTCTTGCCGGAAATTCCTTGCCGATATATCAAACCACCAAAAGAAAGGGCATCAGTAAATTCTTTTTCTCCAGGTGATGTTAATATACCTATTATTGATTTCATGGGTCTTTATAGCGATGATAATAATCTTAAAGCTTCAATTCTTGATCAAATATCCATGGCATGTCGCGAGTGGGGATTCTTTCAAGTTATTAACCATGGAGTTGAGCCTGAGTTGATGGATAAAGGAAAGGAAATATGGAGAGAATTCTTTCATTTACCTATGGAAATTAAACAAAAATATGCAAATTCTCCAAAGACTTATGAAGGGTATGGTAGTAGATTAGGAGTTGAAAAACGAGCCATTCTTGATTGGAGTGATTACTACTTTCTTCACTATCTTCCTTTGTGTTTGAAGGACTATAACAAATGGCCTGGCCTTCCAGCTAATTGCAGGTAACTACTAACTTCCATTTCTTGATTTCTTGATATTGAAATTCTTGATTCTTGAATTAATCTTTACCCTTTATCCGTTTCTTGATTTATATTCGCATGCTTGCTCTTTTCGTTTTAAGTATTGGATGAGAAAATTATTATTATTAGTCGGATTCATTTTGAATATGATATTAAAAATTGCAAAGTTTAACTTGTCATTTAAATCTGATATTAAAGATTGAGAAATTCTGCATGCCAAATTAATTTTATTAACATCGTACCTAGTATAATATTTAAAAGTTGCCTTTGTACTTTTGCCGGCCACTTATAGTCATAGCTAATCAATTATCAATTAAAATAATACTCAACTCAATTCAATTTAATATTAATTTTAAAATTAATTAAGATGGACAATAAAATTGTAAGTGAAAATAAGAAATTCAGAAATTAAATAACTAATAAGATATTTATTTTTTCGTTTTATTTAGTGCTTTTTACGAGTAATCAAAGTACAATTTAATTTATAGGGGATTTAATATATAAATAATTTTAATTTTTTTGAATATGTTATTATAGGGAAGTGATTGATGAATATGGTAAGCAAGTAGTGGAGCTATGTGGGAGATTAATGAAGGTATTATCAATAAATCTTGGATTAGGAAAAACAAGATTACAAGAAGCATTTGGGGGTCAAAATATTGGGGCATGTTTAAGAGTGAATTTTTATCCAAAATGTCCACAACCTGATTTGACCCTTGGTCTATCATCTCATTCGGACCCTGGTGGCATGACCCTACTCTTGCCCGACGATCATGTCGCCGGTCTTCAAGTCCGGCGAGGAGACGATTGGATTACAGTGAAGCCAGCTCCACATGCCTTTATTGTCAATATTGGCGATCAAATTCAGGTAACAAGTTGATCTATTTTCTATATATTCCACTCTCTACAAATATGCAATATGTTTGGTTCAAATTTGTGAACTTAAATAAAAGGCACATGGAGGGGTCATGTTTTTTATAGGTAATTATTAAACAATGATGTATGTTATATATAACTTCTAGTCAAAGTGATGTTCATGTCATTTGGCCAATTTCTCTTCTTCTTCTTTTTTTTCTAGAGTTGGAGTGGTCAAAGTAACATGGATACATGAACAAAAGTAAAAGATATATATAATTATTAATTTTAATGATCTTCTTATTATAATAATAATATAAGATTATTCGAAAAAAAAGATACACACTCGAATTAGATAAACAAGATAAAATAATGTGATGAATAAACCTTTCAATTCGTATCTCTATTAAACACTATTTCTTTAATATTATTGGTCTCACATGTGCACCCTTTTACCCTTTCTTTACTAGCTACATTGATGTCCTACAAAAGTATATAAAGTCTCAACGCTTTTCTACCACATGTCAATAGTGGCTTTAAAGATATCTATTTCTTAAAGCAATGCCACGTTTTTAATATGTGCAATGTACTATTTGATGCTCAAACACGAAGTCATTGTTGAGGTCATCACACACACACGCGTACAGTTACCTTTTTGACTTCTCAACTGTCACCCTATATATAGTCCGTTTAAACATTTAAGGGTGTGTTTGGTGTCTGATCGCTAAGGATCAATAGTCAACATATATCTCCCCAATTCAAAATTTTTATATTATTTAATTAGTTAAAAAATAATATAAAAAAATTTGATTATAGTAAAATTTTCTTTCAATTATCAAATTTCATAAATAATTATGAATTATTTATAACGATTTATAATTTAAAAATTACGCCACATCTAATCATTATTCTATTAAATATTCCTTGAATAACCTTCAAATATCCTACATAATCTTCACAATAATATAGCTTAATTATCATTTTCCGTGTATATAATTTTTTTTAAGGAAATTAAACTTTTATGGTACGTATTATATATGATATAACATATTAATATATTAATTATAATATACATCTTATTATTTAAATAATTAATTATTATATTCACTTTATAAAATAATTATTATTTAATATATCTTATCACTATTAATAATTCATACTTCTATGTGATATGAACTAATATAATATTATAAACAAATATTCAATCGTATCCTTCCTAAAACTTATTTGATTAAGAAAAGCAAAAAATTTTCATAAGCATGACTAAAGCAACATAAATAACATAATTGATCTTGATTATCATAACGCTAGCTATATGTATATATATAATATTATTGATTTTAATTAATATGTTTTAATTATTTTGTAATTATAGGTACTAAGCAATGCAATATATAAGAGCGTGGAGCATAGAGTGATTGTAAATTCAGCAAAAGAGAGAGTATCACTTGCCTTCTTCTATAATCCAAAAAGTGATATACCTATAGAGCCATTGAAGGAGCTTGTGAAAAAAGAGAGACCTTCACTGTACCCACCTATGACATTTGATGAATATAGACTTTTCATTAGAACAAGGGGTCCCCGAGGCAAATCCCAAGTGGAGTCGCTAAAATCTCCAAGTAATTAATTACTGATTAATTAGTTTCAGTATTGTAAATCAAAGGTAAAAAAAGAAACAATTATCCCTTCATTGGTTATATTATTTGACCTAATAGTACATCTTTGTAATCATAAAGGGGATTATTCCCTAAAAAGTGTACAAATGAGGGATTTAAAAAAAAAAAAAAAAAAAAAAAAGAAGAAAAGAAAAGAAGAAAGAATTAAAGATAAAGAGAATAGTTGTTTCTTATTTGTTTATTTGTTTTGAGGGACTGCATGGGGTTTTGTTAGGGCCCAAAACGATTCTACTAGCACCTTATGAATCTATGATGATGATATGTGAGTCCCACCTGCTACCGTTAATTGTGGAAATTAACAATTTACTAAATATTAAAATTTTTGTTATATCATTTGATTTGAGGCATGTTTAATATATATATATATATATATATATATAAGTTAATTACTAGTAGATATTATTATGCCCCATAAGGGAAACAAAATATTATGTATATGGTAGGAATAGTAGTCAAATCGATTAAATTAATTAAAATAAATCAAATTGATTAAATTAAATTTTAATTTTTGAGAAAAAAAATATAAGTTTTGAATGTGTTAATTAATGAAATAAATAAATTTTATATTGTATAATATTAAATTATTTTTAAAATTTTTTTATTTCCGATATTTATCGATATTTTTTTTTTAAATTTATAATAAAATAATGACTATTTATAAAAAATATTTTTAATTTGAAATAGATAAATCGAAAATATTTAAACTAAATCAAATTGAATCAAA
Organism: Aleurites moluccanus; assembly: GCA_948193065.1. Lineage (NCBI taxonomy): Eukaryota > Viridiplantae > Streptophyta > Magnoliopsida > Malpighiales > Euphorbiaceae > Aleurites > Aleurites moluccanus. Next base: position 26,022 of record CANXYC010579387.1, on the reverse strand, counting down.
TCAATAATTTAATTATAATAATGATTTGATTTGGTTTGAAAATATTTCAAACTGAAAATATTAATTTAGTTTAATAACAATTTTTTAAATTCATCAAACTAAAACGATGTCATCCTCGCATATGATATTGTTTATAAAAAAATGAGAATATCTATTTTATTATCGAAATATATATTCTTGATTTGGAATTGATAAACTGCATAAAAAATTATTATATATATTAAATATATATATCAATATAATAAGATAAGAATATATATAAAAAAAAAAATTATCAATGTCTCTTTCAACATAAAAAAAATAAAATATATATAAAATAAATTTATACATCCGCTATAAATAAAAAAATTTTATATATATTTTGTACCAATGAAAAACATATTTCTTTGGCTTAAACAATGAACTATTAATTTTTTTTTTTCTCCAACTATTAATTTTTTTTTTCTCCAAACCATATTAATTATATACAAACATATATTAATCTATATCTCAATCAAATATTACAATATAAATTTCAATCAGATATTACAATCTCCTGCATTGTGAAGACGTGTGATCATCTAGCAAGACAAATGTCCAATCAAGATGAAGAAGGTTCCAGGTCTGATATGTCAGAATCACTAGGTTGGAAGCAAGTTTGGAATTCATGGCTGCCCCCTAAGGTCAAAAATTTATTGTGGAGAGCTGGTCTTGACTATCTCCTTGTATGATAAACTTGCAAAGAAGAAGAGTGGCTGTTAATTAATTGTCAAAACTATGGTTGTAATTCTGAGTCCCAAATTCATGCCCTCTTTTATTGTTCTGATGCTCAACGAATTTAGCAAGTTTCACCCTTCTGGGATAAACTTGTCCTTTTGCAGGTGTTGGATTCCTTTGAGTTTATTCAAAGAATGCTTGCAGATCTGGATTCAGAACACTTTATTTGCAATGATTTTATGGGCAATTTGGGGTGCCAGAAATAAGAAGTGGCAGGAGAAGATTGTCGAGGATTCAACTATTACAGTAAACAGAGCTGCTGCATTTCTCCATAATTTTTGAACTCACCAAGCGCCAAAAACAGGATCGGTAATTTTCCCCAATCAGTGGACAGCTCTAGCAGAAGGGAAGTTGAAACTAAATGTTGATGCAGCTCTATCCATTTTACACACAAATTTATGATTAAAATTCAAAAAAAATATGAATTAATTGAATTTTAATTATAAATTTTAAAATAATTATTTTCAAAATCTATATTATCATAAAAATGATAATTAAGATCCAACAAAATAAGATAAAAGTGAAAAGATTAGTATAGTGCAATTTATGATAATTCCATTTAACCATAATAAAAACGAAGCATAATGTTTATTTTGGATATAGATTCATGCATCATCCCTTTCTCAATACGATTTTAAGTCAATTATAATTAATATGATGTTCTCCAATGTTAAAACATCACCATCAGAAAAAGAAAAACATCACGTGTTAAAATTACAATGTCGGCAATACTACAAAGTTCAAAAAGCAATAGAAAGTAGAAACAAATTGAAGATCGAATATTCAGTTTTGGTTGCAGTATGTGAAATTTGCCTTGAAAAAATAAATTTCTATTTTCAGCCCATAAATTAATGGGTTGAGGGCTGCTGTGTTCAAAAAATAATAGCCTTTATATTAGTTTTTTAGAATCTAAGAAATTTTAGTAAAATTTTTTAAAAATTATAATATTATAATATTTATTGTAATAAATATAATGACATATTTTTTATATGAAATAAAAATCAAATGGATCTAAAAACATATGTTAAAAATGTGTTAAATTTAGATTATTAAATTTTAACGATTTAAATTTAATATATTTATATTGTATTTTTTTAATCCATTTAATTTTTATTTCATATAAATAAATATGTCATTCGATTCATTATAATAAATATTATAATATTATAATTTTTAAAAGATTTTATAAAATTTTTTTAAACTTTAAAAAGACAACACATAAGAAGCTATTATGTTTTTGGTACAATAATTCTCTCAATTTTAAATTAATCTTAGTGGAAAGGAATTTTTTTTTATATTAAAAAAAAAATTAATTTTAAATTTATTATTTGAAAAATATATATTTTATGATTAAATTATATCTCGAAAGAAAATTTTAATTAAACAACTTAAACTTAATTACTAATTAATTATGATGGCCTCAAAGCTAACAAATAGAGAATCTAAAAAAAAGTTTTCATTCTTATTTGTTTTTTGCTGCGTCCAAATTTTTTTTTTTTCCTCGCAAGTATATTGAAATTATTATTTCCTCATAGGGATAAGATACTATATATAATAATCATAACATTAATTGTATAGAATAAATGCTGCACCTCCAATTGGACTAGAGAGAGAGCTCATTCAGATTAAGATTAAAGGGTTTTGTTGAGTATTAAAAATAACTCGCTTAAAAATGAGCTTGAGAGGACATGTCCAGGAGGGAAGTAAACAATTTAAGAACCAAACCACAAAACAACTACGCTTAGCTCCTCACAAGATTCACCACAATCAAACCTAGGGCCTTTTGGCATCTCCTAACCAATAAGCCCAATGTCTCTTAAAACAAGTCACCTCGTATTTCATCTTTTCGATATCTCATCCCAGATACAAGCATCTCTTTTTAAGTAACAACTCGTTTGTCAAGAGATGATTTATGAAAAAAATTTATATCAATAACTATTTACAAACTTGTTTGACTCGTAATCTTTGTCACCTCTAAAAAATATAATTCTTTCATTTTAGCACAAGACTCCACAACTTTCAAAACAAATACACATGTCCAGACATCGATTGATGTAACCTAGAGTACTCGAATACCTATACCAATGCAACTCGAAGGAGACTTCTTCCCTGGTTAGAGAAATACACTCTTGGGAGAAAGATAACATCATACACTTCATGCTCCATTTGGTCTTAGGAAATTCTCTCTCTAATAAAGCAGTCTCTCGATCATCCATTATAGGTTGTCCTCTCATTTTGAGTTGGTTACTCTATGCAATCTAGCATCTAAAAACACTCTTTTCCATTGGAAAAAGTTACAGTAAGAGTCTCGGTTACCTTTTTACTTAGGCAAGTAGTAACATCATCTCAAAGTCCACTCTTTCTTGAGTCTTTAACTCCATACATCCAGTCGCACTGACTATGGCCTAGCGTGGTCTCCTAATAATATTTATCTTTGTCATGCAAGCTAATCGAGATTAAGTCTTTGATCCAGCGCCCAACTCTAGACTTCTTATAATACCCTAGGAAATCCTATCTTAAATGCATGATATAGTTCTCAGTTTAAGGTTTGAAATCATTAAAATGATTGGAAATAATTTTAGAGACATAGTTAGAAAGCAAATGAAATATTTTTCCAGAATTCGTCGGTGTCGAAAACACTGCCGAGAAAATAGCAATCCGAGCAACAGATGAATTTCTGATTCTAACCAAGGGATAAATAACCATACATATGCATGTGTAATTATGGTAAAAAGAAAGAGGTGAAAAATATTTAGGAACATTGAAAAAGTAAGTGATGCAAAATCGTAAATAAATGAAACTTTGAGGGATATAGTAGAAAGTGATCTGTCTGAGTTTCAGAATGGTTCTGAAACTATTTTTATAATTAAGTATAAATAAAAATAAGTCTTTTGAATCCCCACTTTGAAATCCAATTCTCAACAGAATTATCAGAATAAATTACAGAAAAAGTTGGGGTCAAAATATGATTATTGGATAGTTTAAGGACCAAAATGGAATTTATCATTAATGATTTAATATATAAACACGCCTTAGCCATTTCCCATCCATTTTCTTCTTCTTCTTCTTCCTCTCTTGGTTGGCCGAACCACCTCTACCACTTCTTCCTCCATTTCCATACAAATTCCTTAAAGACAAACTATAGAAAATTTGAATTTAAGTTTTGTTCTTCTATTTCCAACTCATTTCTTCCTTGAAATCACAAAGGAAACCAACGAACTTCTTCAAAAGGATTTTGGGTGGAATCTCATATTGAGGTAATTAATTAGTTTGTTTGGATTTATGGTTAGTTTAGATGATTTAGATGATAAATTAAATGGGTTTTGTGTTTGATTGCATCAATTGATGCATTTGAACACTTTTCTCTCATTTCTAAACACTAATGGAAGTTGTTTGATTTGGCTATATAATTTAGTGTTGGTTTATGTTATTTAAACTTAGAATATGTTAATTGGAGGCTAATGGATGATTAATTTCTAGTTCATTTGTTATAGAAAATCAAGATTGCCAAAGTTGCCATTTTTGCCTCCTTTGAAACAATAGGTGGGAAATTAATTTTTTCAAGGCAATTTGGAGTGCCAGGTGAGTTTAATATGCATCAGATAACATGTCTATTGTATTAGATTGAACATCGGAAACCATTCACAGAAACCCCATTTTGGCCGAATGCCCTTTACTATTTATGCCTTTTGATTTTTAGCTTATTTTTCCTTTGAATTCCTTAGCCATTTTGATCATTTGAATGTTGTTTAATGTTATATATTTGTTGCCTATTGTGAAACCTTGATTGTGGCCTTGTTGTTGGATAATTGGGCAATGCCAATTTTGCACCAAAACCTAACCTAATGGTTTGTCCAACATTGCCCACCAAGTATTTGATGAAATGCTTAGTTATTTTGCCATAGGCCTATCATATTTTCATTTATAGGCCTACCAATTTGAATGCCATTGTCGCCAGTGACATTGGCATGCCAATTGTGCCTACCATTTGCCTATGTATAACCAACCTATGTTCCATACCATTGTTAATTACCAAATCAATTGTCACTGCATATCTATTGCTTATTGTTATTCTATTGATTAAATTGCTACTTGAAATGATTGATATTGAGACATTGTTACTTGGTGATACCATTGTTGCATAATGGTATCTAATGACATGTTTCACACTTGTATTGACTTTAATGTGGTTTGACAGAGCTGTCACTACGACAGGGTAGTAGGTATATATTGTCGGCAATATGCATATTATTTATTAATACCCTAGCTGGGAAGGGTTATCGGTTCTAGCCATAAGACCTAATCAGTCTTATGTTTATTGATATTTGATTGACTGTATGATTACACATAGTCTATGCGTTTCATGGCCCTATATCTGTCTTACCCATGTGATACCATTCCTTTGATATGATTATTGACCTATATGTCATTCCCTATTATTAATTCTATAACCTTATTATATTAAACAGATTGTCATATTGTTTTCTTTGTTATCATATATTATTGATCTAAACTACTTTTTATTGGCGATGCATATTAGATTTACTGAGTATCTTATATACTCACTTTTTTCCTTGTTTACCATTTCAGGTGCAGAGTGGATAGCAGAATCCCAACTTCTGACTCTCTGTGGATTTCTGCAATTTTTTGATAGCAATATAATTATATTAAATACAGTATTTTGATGTTCATGTTCTAGCTATTCCATGGGGTATATATGAGTTAGTTAGGATATGAACATGGATGTATGATATTTTATGATATATGAGTATTGATATGATATGCGATGATGGATGTTACAGCCAACAGCCTAAAATTACGGATAGTTTACAGAATTGCAGAATGAATAGTAACTAAGTAAATTGATTAATTAATTGATGGTTATAGAAATTTGCATGTGATACTAGGTTCTACAGGTGCTGGTCGCCTTTGGCATCTCTTACATCCTAGGACCGTTGCGATCCGAAATCGGGTTGTGACACTTCTCATCCATCAAGGTCAACCCTCAAGGTTAGCAATATTCCATCCATCAAGGTCAACACATCCACTCGACAAGGTCAGTACCATTCCATCCAGTAAGGTCAATACCTCCACTTAAATGGATCAAAACCATATGTTCTATCAAGGTCTAACACCTGATTTCAACATGGTTTGCACCATTCTATAGTATTGGGGTCTTGCACCTCTTAAGATCCATTACCTCAATACACTAACACTTTCTCAATAAATCCTCTTGTTATATGGACTGGACCTGCTCCTTTTTCGGGAAAGCCCCACACAACAACACATATCTACAACACCATATATAAGGTCCTAGCATGATGGGACCTTTTGGGCCTCGAGGAGTTTCCTTCTTAATATGAAGGGAGAAAAAGGACCATTAGGAATGTGGCATTGTATATGGGAAATATTAAGGACATTAACAAGAAGATCAATGAAGAAAGTAAGAAACATATGTAATGGAACTGTAAAAGAGCATAAACAAGCTTAACAACAATATGCATGGCTGGTCTAAATGCATATATGTAATATATAAGTACGAAGAAGCACCTGACTTCCTTCCTACAAGCTCTACGGATTGGATGGAGTTGACAAGAGCAAAAAAGAGAAACCCTATCTCTCTCAAGAAGCTCTTAAAGAGTTGTCCCCCTCGAAAATTCTACTCTCTTAGATCCTTCACATTGCACCTCAGAATGCTACATGTAAACATCCTCCAAATACCAGTAGGAAAACACCTTCGTATAAAAAATCTAGTGAACTCTAGGTGAAAGTCTGCGAGGTAGTGTGATCTTATTAGAGACACTGTAAAGTCCTAGATTTGTCTAGGTGTAAGACCTAACTTCAATTAGGCGCCTTTAGCCACTCTACTTATGTAGAATAAACCCTCTTTACAAGGTCCTATAAGCCTTGAATGAGAATCTAAGCCCACCGTATCCTAAGAGGTAACCACACCATGGGCCTCATGTATGACAGCTAAACTATCCCCTTATGGATCGTCATATATAAGACCTATGCTCTGGCTAGGCATCTTAGCATGGAATAAGCAAAAGTCTTACCTTTTGGCTAAGCACTTTTCAAAAGACTTCAGTTGTGAGGCACCTCCAAGTCCTCTATTGATGCAACTAAAAGCTTTCCTTAGCAAGCTACATGAAAGCTTAAGGGGGGAACACTAAGACCTTAGATGAGTCAATTAAGACCTATCTATAGGCACCTATCAAGACCGTAGAGGCAAGGATAAGACTTACCAATAAGCATTGATAATGTAGGGCCTGGTAATATCGTGCACTGTACAGTTACTCCTTAGTTCAAAAATATATCAACTTTCTTCATAACCCAGGCTTTTGTATATAAGACTTCTAAAATAGGCAGATTGTAAGACCTTTAAATGCATGCATAGATTAAAACCCCAAGGTGCTTATAAACCCATTTAGGCAAATCCACAAGCCCTCTTTACAAGGCACTCTCATATTACGAGGCACATAATTAAGCCCGCTCTACAAGGCAATCATCCATACATACATTGCACAACCTCGTAAAACCTTCTAATAAGGTCAAACTATCTTAGATTTCATAGTAGCTTTTAAAGACCTCCTCTCATTGGAGGGCCTACTTTTATATTCATAAAAATGGATTAATCTTTTGTGATACAATAAAGAAAAAGTCCAGGTTCCTCAATGAACCAACCAAGCCTAAAGAGGACCTACCAAAAAGCCCTATCCAAAGAAAAAAGGGTACCATCAAAGCTTGACCCTGACAAGCTTAGCTAGACCGAGGCAATCGGACTTTAAAGTCATTTTATTAAGGTCAGCCCAAACTAGGAAGACCTATAAAGTGAAGTCAATGATAAAGTCCAAGACTTGAGAAGAAAATTCACAGATGAAGTTCAAGACCTATAAAAGCAAAGTTGCAGACAAAGTCAAAACCAGCGAGGTGAAGTCCTGGATGAAAGTTCATCTAAAAAATGACAAAAAGCCTTTGGATGAACTGCTATAAGCCAGATTAAAGACTTGCGAGGTAAAATCACAAACGATGGTCCATCTAGGTAACAATATAAAGCTCTTAGAGGAACCATTATCACAAACCAATCTTAATACTTGTGAAGTGAAGTGGTAGATGAAACACTGCTAGCAAACTGACACTAATCTTGATAGTCTCAGACTAGCAAGGTGGACTTGACCACCTCTTAAAAGACTTTAAATCCTCCTCATGTGGTTAAGCATGCAAATAATCATCTTCTTAAACAAAGACGCACAAGTCTCAGAATGAGAATACTTGATCTAGACAGCGAGATCTCCCTTCAGGTCTAGGTGCACTTAGTTGCTGAGGGGGATGGATCCTACTTCCAAAAGATTATGCCATCAAGAAATGGCCATAACCAGTTAGGCCATCTAGGGGAAAGTCCAAAGATCTAGCCCTTACATCTGAGATAAAAGGTGTAAAAAAAGCCTCAAAGAGTTAACCTACTTGGTATACTTCTAATAATGAACCCAGTAAAAAACAAAATGAAGAACAATGAAAAACAAGTTGTACTCACATCAACAATAATTTATACATGTCATCCATATACATACATAGAGAAGCCAAACAAAGTGAAGATAATAAAAAGAACACTGTACAATATTGAAATGACACAAGTTTCAGGAAAATTTGTTTCAAATTACACTAATTTGATCAAGTTTCAAGCATAAGGGTAATGACTACCACACAAAATTCCTACTCTTACATGGCTAAAAGAGGATTGTTGGGATGCCTCCTCTCCACTAAAGACAAATGCCTCAATTTCCATTTATAACCCAAAGGTGAGTATCAATGAGAACTGTTGTTTCTTCCTACAAACAGTCACTCTTCAAGAAAGGATTTGCATATCTTAGGAGCTTAGTCGCTAAGGTAATGTGAATTGGGAAGAAATCAAATAGGAAGAAAATTGCTCCTGAGGTAAGCCGCTAATCACATCGATAATATCAAACTAATTGGGAATCCTTCAACACTGAAAAGCAAGGCGTCATCAACAGACTCCCAGAATAAGATCTTGCATGTAACAACAACATTCATGAACCCTATACTTGGGTCCCAGAAATAGATACTCTTAAATTTAGGGTTATACTCAATATGCCACAATCATACAAAGGACCAAACAAAGAAGACATAATAGGGCTCAATATAAGACTTATGGGGAAAGAACTTATAAATGACAAAGAAAATAAGTAAGGTTCAAGGTGTGAAGGAGCGATAAACGACTAACCATGATCCATTCTGGTTATATATAAGCCTTAATCAATACTTTATTAAAATCCTAAGCTTATCCTTTCAGTTTTCTCAAACTTTTCATATACACTATATCTTTTAATGACCCTTATAACTGTGTGGTTCTATAGTACTAGGATCCTGCCCCTCTGTACATACAACACCCATTGAGATCCACTATCTCAACACATTAACAATTTCTTACTGAATCCTTTCGTTATATGGACTTGATTTGCTCCTTTCTAGGAAAGCTCAGGTCCAAAACTTGGCACACAACAATAAACATCTACAACACTGAAAGATCTTGGCTTGTTCAGAGCCTCTAAACCCCAAGACACTCTTATGCAAATCGAAGGGGAAGAAAAAGGCCTGTCAGGTCTCAACATCCAAGGTCACTATGACTAATTGGTACACACGCACCTCATAAGCATATGCACCTCAGCAGTAGACAACTCAAAAGAATCCTACTGGCCAAAGCCTTTGCCTCTCATCGCCTCACTAGTAGGTAACCTTATAACTTGTTCCTTTCTAAAGTAAGGCCAATATAACACATTCTCCTATCACATCTTACTCACATAGGACATAATCCGGACACAAAATGGAAAACAAAAAATGAGATAAAAAAGTACAATGTTTAAGAACTGACAGTTGAATCTGTCATCACACAATCTTTACTGTACTACTATAATATGATGTGATCCTAATTCTCATCCTTAAATGTCACTACATGGCCCCACAGCTACAATCTCAAGACCGACAATGAGAAGATATAAGCCGAAGCTTCCATAGCATCAAGGGACAACAACTTCTATATTGTAAGTTACTTTCTCAATACCTTTACTTACATGAAGACAATACTTATCTTTTCTAATTTCATACATGCAACAGGTCACTAATTTAAATAGTGAATGACATTTGTAATTGCCAAAGATATATATATTGCAAGATTAAACCTATGAAATATTCACAAACTCAAACTAGAAGCCTCACATCATATCTATCTCTTTCAGATGAGGCCATCGAGGCTCATCAATAATAAATCATTAATGACTTAGTATGCATTTATTGTTATAAATCATTAAACTTACTATGTATTTATTGTTATAAATCATCAATAATAAATCATTAATGATTTAATATGCATTTATTGTTATAAATCATTAAACTTACTATGCAATTATTGTTATAATAGGTTTAATTACACCCATGGTCCCTCAAGAATTCACTAATGCACATTATGGTCCCAGAAGTTCATTTTGTTACGATAATGTCATTGTTGTTATAGAGTAGCTCACATAAAAGTCTCTGACACCTATTTCCATTCATTTCTCTAAAGGAACTGTGACGTGGATGCCACATAATCAATTTTATCTTTAAATAATCCATGTCAGCACTTCCAAATATTTTATCTCTATCCTCCCACACGCTTTTCATTCACTCTCCCTCTTTCTTCTCACTTACCCACTTTCCTTTTCTCAATCTGTCTCCATCTCTCTCCCATCAACTTCAACAACAACATCTACTGCTAATCCACAACCAATCCATAATAAATAAAAAATAAATAAATAAAAAATCTACTGCTGGTGATAAAATTCAGTCACCCGATTATTACTATTTAGCCATGCAAGGCACAAACATAAGGTTGGGTACCAGATGACGGCGATCAACTTAAAAAGTTAAAATATTTTATAATATAGCTAAAACTCCATTGGATAAAATCCTAAAAATGGTGACAAGAAGAAGACAAAAAATAAAGTAAAAATAGGGTGAACATTCCAATGTCTGAAACCAAAAGAAAATATAAAAAATCTAACTCAACTCAGCTGAATTAGCTCAGTTATCCAACAACTCTTCTTTCTATCTCTCTAAAGTGATCAACTTCAGTCTATCAAATATGAATTTTTCCCTCTCTATAATCTCTGCCATATCCCAAAAAATGGTCGTTCCTTCTCCTTTTTGTTCTCCCTTAAAACCTAACAATACTTGTTCTAACACCAGGTCTCAGCTCCTTTGTGCCATATCCCCAAAAAATGGTTGTTCCTTCTCTCTATAACCAAGCCTTATCAAAACCACCCCTGCCTATAAAATCATTTAAAGAACCAGCACAAGGCCAACACCAGAATCCCTAACATTGTTGGACCATGGAGAAAGTCTGTCTCGCTAAATCCCTTATATCTCCTTCATTTTGCAATGCATCAAAACCTAGTGCTTCCACAGCCGCCACAACTAATTCCCAAAACCCTTCCTTCCCTTCCCTCTCCCATCTCTAATCATCAAAATCTAAGCTCGCCATTGGTTTCTCAGGTCGACGATCCACTCGATTTGTGTCTAAACTCTATTTTGGGGAACTTAAGACTAGTATGGGCACCCGTCACACCTCAGTTGTTGAGGAAGTTTTGTAACAAGTATGGGTACAACTGAATTTTGTACCCTACCCCATTAGCTTTGAGCCAGCCAAGAAAAACAGTTGGAGACAAACTGAGAAAAGGGAAAGTAGGTAAGTGAGAGGGAAAAGGGAGAGTAAGTGAAAAATACGTGGAAGGAGAGAGATAAAATATTTAGAGGTGCTGACGTAGATTATTTTAAAGATAAAATTGATAATGTGGTATCCATGTCACACTTTCGTTAGAAAGATGGACAGAAATAAGGGTCAATGACTTTTATATGCGCTACTTCATAACGATAATGACATTATAGTAACAACAAAAACAATTCTAAAATCGTAATATGCGTTAATCAATTCTTAAGAGATCATGGTGTAATTAACCCGTTATAATATGCTAGCCATGCTCCAAAAATTAAACTTTGATACTAATCCTTATGACTAAAATCATTAATTATTTTATGCGGGGCTGTGAATTTTTCTTTTCCCACTTACTATTAGTGGATAAGAGTGAATCAACTATTTACATTGACAACGAATGTAAAATAGGGAAAAAAAATTTGCGGGTCACCCACAACTTTATTTTTTGCACGGATTTATATATTTTTGGATTTTTAGGGCATTCAAATTTCACTTATTATATAGAAAATAAATAAATATATGATTCCACTCAAAATTGTAACAACTTGTATATTGGCATTATCCAAATATAATGAGTTATCCCTTTGGGACTCACTCTCCCAAAAGACACATCTTTAATTTTATATACCCAAAAGACACATCTTTAATTTTATATATATATAGGTTGATCATGACTCATGTCTTTGAGCTTTATCTAATGTAAAATGGACAAATATATAATAAATAATTACATATATATTTAATATGTTAATTGTTTTCTATGTCATGCTTAAATTGATATTCATTTTCTATGTATCAATCATGTTTTGAAGTCAATAATGTCAACTATAAATTAAGGTTCTAATAAATATATTTGATATCAAATAAATAACTAAAATAATCACATGCATGTCAGTTTTCATATATAGTTTTTTAATTGTTTTTTATTTTAATTAAATTTCAAGATCAAAAATCACATGTTGGATATATATGTCCAATCTTTCTAATAATGCTACCATAGAAAGCAAAAAAAAAAAAAAAAATTTCGAGTCATTTTGAGTATTATTTTTTCTTAAGTGGGATCAAATCAACTCATTTTGCATTGTAAACTGTTGGGTTAATACATGAGGTTGTCATAAAAATATATATATATTTTACATTAAATTTTGTATAATTTTTGCATATTTCATATCACGATATATTATGTATGTTTTAATTTTTATAAATAACTTTAAACTTATTTTTATTAATTTATTTTGAATCAAATAACCATATTTTGAACAATTTTATTAGCAGATTTGTAAATTAATTCTCAATAAATTTATATCATATCATATTTTTAATAACTTAAAACAGAATACATATAAAATTATATAATAATGTCTTGAATCCAAATCATATATATAAATTGAGTCAATATTTATCAATATCATAAATTGAAAATAATGTTAAATTTCTCAGAGAACTATTACAGATTTGGGTGAGCCTTATCACCTCAAAAAAAAAATTTATTAGTTTATAGAAAAAAATTTAAAAATTATTAATTCTCGACTCACTCAATATTAATTTTCTAATTTCATTATTCAAAATCTTGATTTTTTAATACTTCTAATGAAAACTCACCACAATGACGTTGTCTCCATATTGAATGTCTCATTTGAAATTTACCTTGGAGTTTGCATAGTGATTTTTAGTTATCTTTATCTCTAGGAAGCTAATTAAAATGGTATTTACATGCATATAAAAAACAAATATATATTCTATTAACAAACATTTAATTTAGTAATATTTGAATCCTCTCTAATAAATCTCAATTAAAATTAAAATATATAATTTTTTAAATTAATTCAGTGATATAAATTAGTTTTTTAAACTATAAAATCTCGAATTAAAGCAATCTCAATTGAAATTAAATTTATATAAAAAAATACCTCCAGCAAATCTTCAATTAGAGCTAAATTTTTAATATATATATATATATATTTCCTTTAATTAAAGATAAAGATTTTTCCATACATCAACCATGCTTTAAAAGTCAATAATATGAACTATAAATTGTGATATATGATGAATTAACATCAACTATATATATTTTTTTAAAATCACATGTCAAGTTGCTTATTAATAAAAGAAAATCCTCACACTAGAAAAGACTGGACAAAAATTATTTTTATACAATTTTTTTTTTTTTTTTTGCATAATGAAATCTACTAATGTAGTTAACATCACAAGTTACTTTAGTTGGTTTGTATTGGAAACCTTATGAATGGTCCATAGTTTAATATCAAGGGAAAAATACGAAACAAATACTTTATGATTGCATCCATTTTTATTTTGGGGCTATAAATTTTTTTTGATAAAATTAGGTATAAAATTATCAATATTAACACTTTGGATTTACAATCTTAACGCCATTAAATATTGTTAATATGACATCTACGCAACATCAAAAGTTATTAATATAGCGTTCACGTAATATATCATTATTAATGTAGCGTTCAAGTGACATAAAATTATAAAATCTGTATAATAATGTGATATCCATGCAGCATCAAAAGTTATTGATATAGCGTTCATATGATATATAACTACTGATGTAGCGTTCAAGTAATATAAAATTATAAAATTTATGTGAATTCATACGAATGAAATTTTATTTACAAATTTTTAATTTTTTTTTATAAAATTTACAATTATTCTTAAAATAAATTTAAAATTATAAATAAATAAATACAAAATATGGATTTAATTTGCCTTATTTAAAGAAGAAATATAGATAACTAGGTTTGTAATCCAATCCTTAGAATGGATTTAATTTGCATATAAAACAGAAATAAAATATGGTATACGTCATAAAAATATTTTCCTATCAGAATTTTATTTATTTTATTATCGGAGTTGATACATTAGAATAATTTTGAATTTAATGATTTTGCAATAAAAAAAAAAATTCAATATGATTCCATCTCTATTAATAAACAAAATGACTAAACAGTGTATTAATTTTTTTTATGTAGAATAATAATAATAATAATAATGATTTTTCTAATTAGTGATCTAAAAATATTTGTTAAGAGTAATTATTTCAAATAAATATAATTATAAATCAGTTATATTAAAAAAATATAAAAAAATAAGTGAGATGAAAAAAAAAAAGAAATATTGATAGAGTTGTATTTTGTTATAATCACTATCATTTCAAATGATAAATCAGAATGTTCACTTTTTACTCATTTATTTTATTTTTAAATTTATTTATTTAATATTATTTAATTATTTAATTTTTTTTTAGAAAGAACTACCAGCTCAAACCAAACAATCAGTGGCTATAACCTATGATAAAATCTACTATAATCTATTCCAGAGTATCAAACTATAAAAGATGCATCACTCTAAAAAGAAAAAACTTAATTTCTCTCAAGCCAAACTCACTATATGCTAAAATTTTCTTCCCTATACACTTTAACTATATTCATATTTTAATCTATATTCAAAAATAAATTAATATCATATATAAGAGTCTAATAAGAACTAGAATTAGTATCTTTGCATATCAAAATAAGAGAAATAATTATATCAACCTCCATAATAAGTTTTCTAAAACTTTTATGCTATATTATTTATAAATCAAACTGAATACCCCACAATTTCACTTCAATTGCTGAATATTTACCTAAGTTATACATAAATCCACTAATCCATTTACCTTGGTGATTTCTAAACACCCGTCCTGCTCCTGTACTGTTTCCTTTTGCTTTAAATGTTCTATCGGTATTTAGTTTTATACCTAAAGGAAGAGAATTGGACCAGAAAACTTGAACTCTGTCATTGCTTGATTAAAGCATTTGTAATGGGTTAAAAATATTTCAATGAAACCCCAAGCCACTTTTAATTAACAAGTGTTATTTAGATATTAGTTAGAAAAACCGTAATAAAAATAATAATAATAATTTCCCAACATTGATAAGTGACTTAACATTGATCCTTCAAGAGTGATGCTGATAATGAGCCAATCAATAAAGACAAAGTGCTTGTATTATATAATCCACTAAAAGTAATTAGCATGATTATTATATGTATTACTGATCTTAGGACTAGATTTTATAATGTCATGTTCTCACTTGGATGTGGACAGGACCAATGTTTTTTTCTTTTTTCTTTTTTGTTTTATACATGGTCATCAAAACTGAATTGAATCGATTGATCGAATAAAAAAAATTAAAAATTGATTCAGTCAATTTTTTTTATCCGTCCTTAAAGAACCGAATAAAAAAATCAATGAATCGAATGGTTAACCGATTCAATCGAATAGTTAATTAATCAAACCAAATCAATTTTTTTGATTCGAACAGATCATTTTTTTTTTTAATTTTTTTTATCAAAACATGACTTCGTTTTGACTTAAAAGAAACTGAGAGAACTTTATTAATTTTGTTTCAATTTTATCCAATATCAAAATCATAATCCTATTATATGTTACCCTATTACGTGAGTAAATATTTGAATAAGTGAATGTTCATAACTTACTATACATATAATTTTTAGTTTAATGTGATTGGATTACTTCATAAAAAATGATTTTATATAGATTATTGATTTAGTCATAATTGCATTATATTTATTTTTATCGTACATATAATAAATGTCAAATTATATATATCAGATTTTTTTTGTTTAATCAGTTCGATCTCAGTCGGACCTCTGACCTTCTGACCTTCTGTCTTCATCGATTCTTTAATCGGTTCGATTTTGAAAATATTGGTTTTATAAATAAAAAAAAAATTAAAATATTGGGATAAATATAATTGTTGTTTAAATTATTAGTTAACAATTTAATGATGGATGCTTATAAAATACTATAAATTCTGATAATCTTTTCTTTTTAATTGATTTGTCAAAAAATGCATATAATTTTTCAGTTTATAACTTTTGGAAAAATTCAGTCTTGATTAAAGAGGATGGCAAAGGTGGCATTTTATTGAGTTCTTTTGACAATAATGGATAAGAGAAAATCAATAATTAGATTAGATGTTCACACTAATTATATTTATGAAATTGGATTGGTTTCAAACCCTTAACTTCTAAGACATGATTAAAAAATCAATCAAATTTGATTTTTTTTTTAGAAAATTATGAATAATAAATGATCAAGAAAATTTTCTTTTCCTAGATAAAATTTTATTTTTTTAACAAAAAATTACTGTTGATGATCATGTTAAAATCAATTTAGATATTTCCAAATTCCAAATAGGGAAATTTAATTATATCAAATGAGAGTGAAATTTCAATAATTGTCAAAATAGGCCAATATGTCATACTTGATGACAAGATCACATCATTCTTCATATATATATATTTTTTTTAATCAAATATCACCTATAATAAATCATTCCACCTATTCTATCATTAATAATTAATAATTAATAATTAATAATTAACGAGTAGTGATTTAAACATTAATAATTAAAAATTTTAATTTTTAATATTTTAATAATAATTTTAAATTATTAACGATCAAAATTTAAAACATTACTCTAAATGTTAAATTTAACGATTCTAAACATAATCCTTTACCCACTTATGTTTTGTTCATACATGCCCTAATAGTATAATTCATGTTTAATTAATGATTCAATTTAAATTGATTTTGATATATCAACCAACCAATATTAAATCTAATTTAGTGCAAGTTTAATATATTTTTATTAGATTAGATTCGAATTTTTATAAAATGTGACCTAATCGTGATTCGTTTCTGTCCCTATCTCCAAGTTGAAAAATGATTTCAGGTATTTTTCTTGTTCCTCTCGTGTTTGAATGCTCTTGTGATATTTTGCAATAGTTATTTTGATATTTTGTGTAGGCCTTAGGTCCCCAATGAAGGAACCAACCACAACCGGTTAGAACCTATCCCAGTCACCTACTCTAACACAGCCACCTACCTGCGCATCTAGAAATTATAATGGATACAAAACTAAATTATTAATTATATCTTCATTGCTTATATTATAATATAAATTAATAAATATAAAAAAATAACAAGTTTATATTAGGAGGTATTTAATACAGCGAATACTAAATGTCTGATTGATGTGAAAATGCGATTGACGAAAATAACTTATAATTATTTATGGAATTTGTCGATTGAAAAAAAAAATTATCATACTCGAAGTTTTTAGTTGACCAACTAAATAACATAAATTTTTTCAATTAGCGACGTGTATATTGATAATCGGTAATTAGAAATATTTAATTGGCCAACCACACAGCCCCTCAATTTATGATTCATACTTCAAACTCAGATGAAACAACCCATGAAAATTTAAGTTAATAAAAGAATATGAATAATTTTTTAATTTTAATATATTATATTTATATTAAACATACACATATAAAATTATATATAAAAAATATAAATAAAATATTTTAAAATTTTGAGACCATAGATATATATATATTTTAAAATGTATAATAAATATGAGTAAAAAATAATTTTTTAAGAATTTAGATGGTCATGTACCCTTTATCCACCAATGTAGTTCTATTCCTGCTTCAACTATACACGTATTATATCTCTATTATTAAATGGAAAATTTTTGTCTATATTAAATATATACACCAATTTAATGAGATAAAAATATTTAAAGTAAAAAGATATATTTTTTTACTAGATTAAAAAAAATGACAAGAGAATTATATTAATTAAAATAAATTATCAACCATTAATTAAGTATATGAAATAATTTCATACAATAATTATTAATTATAAAACTGCATTTTTGTTAGTTAAATTGTTAATGGTTTAAAATAATATTTAATACGAATAAATTTTATTTTTATTTATCTTAATTACAGATAATTTCATACTAATTTATATTTTTACCTTAAAATTTGACATGCTAATCTTTTCAAAAAATCTTATTTTATATGTCCATGCCAAAACCCAACCCATTTATATTGGTCCATTCCATGAGAGAAAAAAAATAAAAGATGATATAAATAGTTTATTATTTTAAATAAGATTTTGAGTTTAAATATAGATTAATTAGATTTAATAAATTTAAATATTTAGAAATTATATAAAAAATAACCAATGTATGATGTATTAATTGTCATAGTTAGAAGTGAACCATCCCGCAACGAACAGATATATGAAATCGCACAATTTTATTAAAAGAAAAACAAATTTTAATTTGCTGGGATATTCCCGAAAATTGGAACGATATAGAGAAGACTAGTTGTCGCTGCGCAAGGATGACACGCATAAATAAAAAAAATAGTCAAATTTTTTTTTTAATTTTAAAGCATTTAAATACAAATAATTGAAATCAAATTCATATGAGAACTTTGCATGTTCTATTTCTTTTTATAGTTTTTGAAATTGGCGTTTCCCTTTCTAATTATACAACGTCAGAAATTATTTAGTACTTTTGTGGTTCAGGAAACAAAACTATGTAGCTGATACTTCACAACAATGGCCATCTATTCTAAAATGCAACCCAACTCTCTATCACTTTCCTCATCAGCCTCGCCTCGGTTTTCAGATCAACCCCTTAATCTCCATCGTTGTTTGGCTCATCACCCATTGGTCACCGCCTCTCTAACTCCAAATCGAATCTGCATCTTGCCCTTCACTTCTTCTTCACTCTCCATAACTCCTATCATACCATCTTAGGTCCCAGAAAAAATAAAGACAAATGATAAAGAAAATTTGAGATTGAAATCAGGTTTTTGAAATTTGCAATTTTGAGATTGAAATCAATTATGTAAAGAAAATATCCAACACCCAAAAACAATCTTTATCTGTGGATGATTTTTTTTTTTTTTTTTACTGCTTGACCAATACTTTTCCTATAGAACTCAAATCCCCTTTTTATTCGAGTGAAATAGTCCCATTTCTTACCAAATATCTTTCTTGTCCTTGCCCATAAACAGTAATAAATTGAACCACCACAAAAAAGTTGATATAACTGCTCCATCTAGAAAGATAAATTGAAAAGGAAAAAAGAAAATGAGGCAAATATTGAGATTGTTATTGAATTGACTCAGAAGAAGGTGAAAAGAACAAGACAATCAAACACGAGTCTAAATTAACATAGAAATTAAAAATGGAGTCGTGTCAAGTTAAGATTGGACTGAAGTAAAAAGTTTATCATACCCAATCTGCAATCCAGCCCTAAATAATAATCTCATACAACGATGTTCGAAGTCTTAACAATTGGAAAAAAATTTGAAGTAATAGAACAAATAATATTCCAAAGAAACATTTGGTCGCCCACTCCATTCCAAGACTTGAAATCATAAGGTTTATTCACAAATAACTGACCCGCAATTCAACGAGCGCAAAGCAAATCAGCACTAAGCAAATCGGCACTGATAGTTTTACGCACTATCAATTAAGAAAATCTAGGGCATGCAATCCAAGCGCCAAGACCTCAAAGCTCCAACCATGTTTAAATAACATATGCTCTTGATTAAACAAATATGATACCAAGAAGCCAAAAAAACCCTTTTATCCCTAGGATGGAAGTGATAAAAAAAAATAAAAAGAGAGAGAGGGAGAAAAGGAAAAAGGGTTACCTATGAGTGTTTTTTTTATAACATCAGCGTGCAAAACAAGTAGGTTAACCCCTTCCCCCAAGCTTTTTGAATACTTTGGCTGCTACTGCCTTCCCTTCTTTGTGCTGCAAGAAGGGCATTTATACTGCTTGATCATTTCTGCCTTAGCTGGTGTTATCTTCACACATTTACCATGATACCACCGTTCGCATACATCACAACCAATCCAAAATTCATCAGCACTGTATGTCCCACCACAGCTCCCACATAGGGTCTCACCGTGCTCGTCTTCATCTTCTGCAAAACTTTCATCAAGTAACTTGGTATTTCTTACTTGTCCGTCAATTGATCTCTGCAGTGAAAAGATATGTTGTGCATCCAAAATTAAATGTAAATAAGATTGCATTGCTTAATTATGTCGGAGATACCAAAGAATTTTCACCTTTGCACTGTTCTTCAATTTGCTTCCACTGTCCATGCTCGGTTTGTCTTTTATGGGCTTCCTTCCAGTAACAACTTCAAAGAGGGTGGGCAGGTCATTTATCAAGCTAAACAGTCGCTTCCTGTTGAGTGAAAAGCATACCACCTCTATATTATAGGCCAATGTACATTGCATTGAAAATAATAACAAACATGAATGCATGTGAAGAAGAAAATATATATAAAGACGCATAATACACCTCAAAATATGGCCAGTGATGACCTCACCATCCTACTGATATTATCATAAAAACCTTGATATGTGAGGGTGATTGCTAATAAAAAGGAAAAGGTAATTCAACTCAACTTAATTTAGCCTTAATTTTAAAATTAATTGGGGCCGGTTATATAGATTCTTTATTTCCGCTCTAAATGATTTTGGACGACATCTTATAATAATTGTAATGCCTCTAAATCATACTGTATTTCTCTCTTCCAAGTTAATTTACGTAACAATTGAAAAAAAAAAGAAAAAAACATTCAACCTTGTGAAGAACATAATGTTCTATAAAGGGAAAACTTATAAGTAGAAATGATCACCAAAATAATAAAATGGTTGCACATTAGACAAGCCCCCAAGTAAAAAAAAAAGTAAAAAGTTTCTTTTGTAACAACTAACAAAGTCTCAAGTTCTTTTGAAGTTCACATTGAACTATGCGCTTGTGATGGTATTACATCTTAGGCAGGTTGAACCAGAGAAAATCAGACAACAGCATCTCAGTCAGAGAAATGGCTGAAGTTAGTCTATAGTAAAGTTCAAACAGGCATGGATTAATCACAATCACGAAACAAGAAGAACAAGGGTCGAGCTGGATTACCTGGTAGATCTTTGTATACCTATAGTTTAGAAACAGATATTCATGCAATATAGAAAGCACGAGAAGATAAGATAAAACCCAATCTAAAGGCCCAAAGCAAGTTTATTTAAGATGAGCTATGAGATAATCAAGAACCAGTTTAAGAAGAGAACTTTGGGATAATCACACAAGGGTTTGTGTCAGGGAGATGGATTGCTTTTTTCTAAATTTTCACAGATTTTATATGATTAAAAGCATCCAAGTGTCCTGTTTCCGAGTATCATTAGCCAACATAATTACTTTGAGGTAAGGAGAAGAATAGGAGTAACCTGTATAGGACAAAAGTTATTGCTTGCAGTTGTCTTTTGAGTTATATAGGAGGATTCATTATCCTCCATGGTGTACACTCATTTCTTTCCTTCTCAAAATGTTTCTTTTGCTATAAAGAAAAAAAACCCATGTAGTATGTACAACCTGATGTACAACCTGTGCTCATCCTCTAGCATTGGAGACAGGATGAATCCAACTATAAGCCCTCTTACATGCAGTAAGAATTTATTTGATATGAGAACATTCCTTATCAAATTTTTGCCATAAAATGAGCATTTTTTTTTCAGAATACATTTGAGACAAGATCTAGGTGAACTAAAAGTACATGACATGGTCTATAGGCACTGCAGGAGTGCTTTTACGCATAAACTAGGTTGCCAACTCCAATCCTAGTAATAAACACATGAAGCTGCAAACTCCATTGTTTTCTTGTCAAATAACTAAGATCAAGATGGTACTAAGGCGATTGGTAACATCAAGTTTGGGTATGGATGTCATCTATAGATATGACAAAAAATGGGTAGCAGCTTTCTCATATGAAAGCTAACTGAGTACACAATAGAAATAGAACTAAAAATTGCCAGGGTTATGTATGCCATCACATCACCAATCCCCTGACTGAACAATATCAGCAATACTAGAAAACAGAAATGTGAGGTGAAGCCTCAGTAAAATATGGTTGGGGTATGACCATGGAAGTGTTGAATTGGAGTTAGCAAAAGAAAACTGGGAAAAGATTATGAGAAACCTACATCCTCGATCAAATTCGCATAAACTCAAGATTTATAATATATACTAATTTGCCACACAGCTAAAGTATTTATGACATTGACAAGGACATGACAACAAATTTAAGCAACTAAACAATGGGGCAACTCTCCATTTGGGATAAGGCAAGAATTAAACAATGGGAGAATTAATTCATGTACACAAGTAAAACTTTTAGAATAAACAATAAATGTTTTGTACAATTGTATTATAACCACTTGACACATTCTTTAATACTCTAGCTCAGCACCTCCTTAGAGTCTAATATAAAAACAATTATGTGAAATCAGCCAAAGCAGCAAGAGCAAGTTTTTTTTTTTCACACACACAAAAGCCAACTTCAACCCAAGTACTCATGTTTTCTTACCTCTACAACACAAGAAGCAACCTTTGGTAACTGCCACCTAATGACACCATTCAAGAAGCAATAAAGTCCAATAAATAATGTCTCTTTGGTCAAATGAGGAACTAGTAACAACATCAGAAGGAACTGGATTTAGATACATATATATAGCAGATGTCAATTTAGTTGCTAGATATCAGAAGTACTCAGACAAAAAAGTAGCAGTTTCTCCACGTTTGTTGATTCTCAAAAAGAGAGAGAGAGAGAGAAAGAGAGAGAGAGAGAGAGAGAGAGAGGATGAAGGAGTTTATTCTTCTTTTGTCATTGTTTTGTCAGCTGTAAGTTCTTCTAGTCCTTGTAAATGATTTGTATGAAAAACAAAAATTTTAGTACCATCATGAAACAGGCAGATGCTGTGATAGAATTTTCATAAACAACTGCCAAACAGCTGATTTTTTTGACAACCACAAAAAATTATCATTGATTAACATTAACATTCAATACATCGTTTGACAAGGTTGACTCCAGCCAACATGCAGGAACTTCAAACCAGACCATAGTTTCTGTTAACTTCAAACCATACTGAGCTATAGCACGTGCAGCTTGATTGATTACATTTTCTCCTAACAAAATGAACTGAAGAAAGAACATGTCATGTTTTGAGTGGAGTTGTTCAAACTCTTTTCAATGCATAATGTTCAACCATTGTAATGATGTCCAAGACCTTTATATTCATTGTTTCTTGTTATTCTCTCTTTTTACATGCAATAGAGCTTCTTTTTTTATTAAAAAAAATGTTAGAATAGTAATTATTTACAATAGCATCTTCTAAATACTAGCATATGAGGTAATAATATTATAAAAAAGAAAAAAAAAATAAGTGTTTTCAAGTTCCAAAAACATGAAGGTATAATTTTCTTGATTATCTTGACTTTTGTTAAGAATGATATAGTACAAAAATGCTTCTAAGTAGTGACAAACTTTCTTGAATTCCCCTGCATATCATGCTTTACACTACCTGATGCAGTTAAGGAAAAAGAAGATCAAATTTAGAAATTATTTTTGTTTAATTTTTAAATTAATTTCTAAATTAGAAATTTATTTAATTTTCCTAGTTCAATTTATTTTAGGTTTCTTTTCCATGTTTATTTAGGTTTCTTGTTAAATAAATATTTTAATTAGAATTAGGTTACTTCTTAGGTTTTAGGTTCCTTTAAGTTTAGGATTAGGATTTATCCTAATTAGTATAAATAAGTGTCTGCTAGCCAAATAGTATTATATTCTTATTATTTTCAATTCAGAAATTTAAATCAGATATTTATTTAAACCCTAATTATTTTCTTGTTCCAACCACAATAACTACTTTATTCTAGCACTAATTGTTGAGATCCAATTGCCCTAGCCTTTCCGCAGCATTCACTACTGCATTTCCTCGACACCTTGCCTAATGAATTCTTTCATCATTGCACTTCTCATTTTATCATAATTTCAAAGGACGAAAACTTCATATTGTAAATATCAAGTATGAAGCTTCCAATAAGAGTACAACATTGCAATAAAAAAAATTGTATAGCCTAATAAGCAAACCTAGATCAGGCAGTGATCAAACAATTGTTTAGCATGGTAGATTAATCAACATTTTCAAATAAGTGCAATGTGAACAACATTATACCTTTCATTACGATTAAGTCGAGCACCAAAGTAGAATGCCACAGAAAGCAACCAACAGTCACTATGCACTGCTACAAGTGATAGCCAATCTTTGCGATGCATCCCATCTCTAGCAAAATTGATGCCCAATGCCGGCTCTGGAAGCTCAGGAGGAACTTCCTCTGCTGGCAAAGTCACCTCCCACGACTCATTTGGATGCCCATACAAACACAAATTCTCCTTTTCTGTTACAGAGGGAAATTTTAGAATTTTGATAAATTAGTAAAACAAACAGAGATAAATTCTAGTAAATAATAAGAATTACAAGTCAAAAGATGATTCTTCTTCTTTTTTTTTTTCGTAATGCTAACTACAAAATTTAATAGACACTTTACTTCATCCAAAAACTAAAATAAAATATATTCGTTCAGTCGATTTTCTCAGCCACCAAATACCAAATTCATAACTAAAACAATTTTTTTCTTTTTTTAAAAAAAGAAAGAAATGCAAGAAACTAACCTGGATCGCACTGAGTGTAAAATTCATCCACATCTGATAATACAAAACCAAAATTTAGAAATTCCGATTAACAAAAACAAAGACAGAGAGAGAGAGAGAGAGAATTAGGGTTATTGATACCGTAATTGAGAGCGCGAACAAGACCAGAACGGCGAGCAGTATAGTCTTTAAAGATCTCTTCTACAGTACGAGGACTCGACGAAATTGAAGCCATTTAGATATGCACATAAATATTTATATTTTGTTGAGTATATATAAATATATGAAAATTTTAATTCAGATTGGCGGATCCAAGGAATTTAGTTAGGTTTTTTCAGTAGAGAATTGCAGAGAAATTAAGCTACGGAGATTATTAATACAAGACTCAGCCGTTAAGAGAGAGAGACAGAGAAAGAGAGAGAAGGTGAAGGTTAGAAGAGGTTAGTGTTGTGTCAGGGACAAGTTTGTTGGCGAGAAGAGGTTTTTACATTCTAAAAATTAGGAATTGGTTCTTGGTGGGCCGAAATTTGGGCCTCTCTATTCTCATTAATTATATTATAGTCTCTAGTTAAACTCATTTTATTATTATTATTTTATTAAATCTTAATATTAATATAAAATAATATATGAATTAAGTTTATTATATATGAACTGAAAAATAATAAATATATTATATAATATTAATTTTTAATTAAATCCCTCAAATAAATATAATAATATTGAAAATTTTGATTATATATATAAGTACAAGAAGCACATATGAAAAAAAATGTTTAAAAGACAAAAAAGCCAATAGATTAGGGATGGCAATGTGGTGGGGAATCTCCATTGTCCGCAGGGATTTGCCCCGAACGGGGTGGGGATTTCTCGATTTGTCTCCCCATGGGGACGGGGATGGGGAATATATTCTCTCCGTTAGCGGGGACGGGGCGAGGACGGGGAATGTATTCCCCACCCTGTGGGGATCCCATCCCCGTCACCGTGGGTACCCGTTATTATATTTAGTTAATTATTATATTTATTTAATTATTTCTTATATATATATATATATATATATATATATATATATATATATATATATATATATATATATA